>JBCAUG010204851.1:0-19302 GCA_038406175.1 Haplosyllis leylae | reverse complement strand
GAATGAAAACAGAATTTCTGATTTCGTACACCCCCCCCCCCCGGGGCATAAGAAGGGGGGGGGGGGTGAATAAAAACATTTCACCGGACTTTACATAGCCAGGAACAAGTCAATTACTAGAATCAGTAGAAAGGGTACCTACAGCTTCTGGAAATCAGGGAAAATTGGAAGAAATTTCCAGTCAGGGAATTTAGTACTTCTTTCAAAAATCAGGGAATTTTGATGAAAAGATATTTTTTATATTTTTGACAAAATATATTTTCATGGCTATAAGGGGAGGATTACTGCTGGGTGTGCAGGTCAAGATCCCTTTATTCTTAACTGCATGATGTTTTATTCATGCTTAGCTTCTGTATGTGCTTTATACACACACTGGATAGTAAGTGGAGACCATTTCAAAAAATATTATTTCTCAAATGTGTCTGGAAAAATGTCAAAATTCTGGAGAAATCAGGGAATTCCATCAGGAAAAAATTGTAGGTACCCTGCAGTAGAGCGATTTACGGTATTTAAAGAGAGTTTTCGTTGGCACAATGAGGAAGTCTCTTTTCCACTGGTAAAAGATTTTATTATTCATGTACCTAGCTTTGAACACGCCTATATGAAACACATCTTCACACATTTTGTACAACGGTGTCCTATACTCGCTCTTTTGCCGAACACAACAATTAGTACATGGTAACAAAGCGGCAGGATATTCATTCGCTCCAGGTAAACAAGCTTCTTGGGTATTTTCACAGGGTACACCATCTTTCGAATAAAAACGTCCACAATTTCTCTGTCGTTGAGCATAGTAAGTGTTCAATGTACATTCTGAACATGTCACTGCGTTTGATTGTACTTGTGACGTCAAAATATGTTCATGCTTGCTGTAGCCTGATTGGTGATGACAGGACTGGTCCTCGTCCAATGTGGTGGCCATTTCTTCTACTTTTGTTACAACCAATGAAATCGTACTTTTACAACGATACATGATCTAGATGTGATTTCACTGATCAAAACTAAAAAGAGAACCTTTAATATAAGCTGCAAAACTATGTAACAATACTACAATTGCTTGTCCACAATACAATTAAGATCTCACCGAATACACCAAAAATAAATGCAATTACATTCAATTCTCTTTACAAAGGTTTGTGGACTAATAAAAAGACTATTAGTAGCTAATATATATTCTTTTAAATAAAACAACAAGGCAGATAAATACAATATTTATATATAATATGCACAATGGTTATACGAAGTGTAACGCACAAGTGCGCTACTGCGTAACGCACGCAGCGCCCTGTGGGGAGGGACCCCTGACGAGATACCTCAGTCAGCCCTTCCAATCAACTGTATTCACATTTTACAATCCAATCAATTACAAGATAAATATGAAGAGATAAAAATCGTTGGGGTTTTAAAGTCACGTTATTCTCCTATACTACCATCCAGAGATCCGTTATTGCCAGCCAATAAGAAATATATCGATATGTCGCAGCTGCCAAGTAAGATCGCCAAATGGGATTACATCCCTGTAAGTCGCCTTTATACGCAATATCCAATGTTCAATGTCCAAGTAAATCGCTTTGCCAATTGTGTAATAACAGTAGTAAACGGACGCCTAGCTATTTATTCCAAGCTAGGAATCCATGCGCCAATAGATCTGCCTCGGTTAGATTAGATCGGCTACATTCATGGGCATTTCCTCAATCTGAGTGTTGTAGAAGGTTTCAATGTCTTTCAACGTACGATGATCATCAGAAGTAACGAAGTTTACAGCAACGCCTTTACGGCCAAATCGGCCACCACGGCCAATTCTGGAAAGAAACGAGAAATACAATGTAACGGTTTTTACTAGCAAACAAAAGTGTAACAAAGTATCCACATCGAAGGTTTCCTTCAAACTTTGTATTAATGTTTCAGCATACCTGTGAATGTAGTTTTCACGGTTGGTTGGGAGGTCATAGTTGATGACCAGGGAGACCTGCTGGACGTCGATGCCACGAGCCAACAGATCAGTTGTGATGAGGACCCGACTGGATCCGGAGCGGAACTCGCGCATAATCACATCACGCTCTTTCTGGTCCATGTCTCCATGCTACAATGCAACAAGTAAACGTGGATTGGTCGTTTAGGTATAGAACCTTTTTCTTTAATAATAGCGAGTTGGACCGACTTAAAACTTGTCATAGTGTGGGGAACCAGATTGAGGAAATCGTCACAGTAAAGACGACCACCTCACCCAAATGGCTCGCCGTAGGTCTATTTCCTTCCACATTCCGGCCACCAAGGACACTTAACTTAGTACAATGGCGTTCCTAAGGGAAGACCTCTCGTTTGCAATGAATAGATCTTTTCCGAGCTATCTGAGAAATGAGCCCTTATTTACCATGGCGGACACAGTGAAGTGACGAGCGTGCATCTTCTCGGTAAGCCAATCCACCTTCCTGCGGGTATTGCAGAAGATTACAGCCTGAGTGATGGTTAGAGTCTCGTACAAGTCACACAAAGTATCCAGCTTCCATTCCTGTAAATAAACACATTTTATCATTGTCGAGTAAAGAGAGAAGAATAAGTCGTACCTCTAGAAGGCGAACTTTGCTTCGGACAATTAACATCGACATAACATACCTCACGTTCCACTTCAATGTAGAACTGGCGAATACCCTCAAGGGTCAATTCTTCCTTCTTGACGAGGATTCTAATTGGTTCTCGCATGAAGCGAGTAGTCACCTCTAATACATCTTGTGGCATGGTAGCCGATAACAGGATAACCTGCACAATAAAGCAATCAAAGTTGTCTCATGTTGCTCTCGATATTCGGATAATGTTATAGCTCATGCGAATATTAACGGTAAAAATTAATCTAAAAAGAGCCAACCTGAATATTCTCGTTGAGGTGCTTGAAGACGTCATAGATTTGATCTTTGAATCCACGAGACAACATTTCATCAGCTTCGTCTAGGACGAACATTTTGATGTACCGGGTGTCTACAAATTCAAAAATCATCAACTGTCACTAAGTAATCAAGAGTATAGAATCCGACGCATCCTTTTACAGCTTTGCTGCTCTTCATCAGCGTAAGTGTCGTCGAAATAACGTTTATCCAAGTCCAAGTTGAGTTGCAAATCTTGTGCTGCTATCATTATAATTTTGATTCAGAAGACACATCCTATTCTAAATTAAGAATGTTGGTGTAGCACAGCTGTTTGAGATTATTATCACGGTGACAATGACCTCACCCACAGTGTTCCTGTTATCATTCTACTTCCACTTGACGGCCGCGAAAGACACGATAATCAATGCGGTGCTTTTGGGAAGAAGTCTCCACTCGTCTAACATCAAAAAGTTTCACTTACTAAGCGCACGACGGTTGATCATGTCGTGTACACGTCCTGGTGTACCGACAACCACATGGACTCCCTCGGACAAACGAGCAATGTCCTCGCGCACAACTGTGCCTCCAATACACGCGTGGCAGTTTGCCTCTAGGTAATCACCCAGTGCTATCACTACCTACAGAATAAACACCAAACTTCGGTCACCACTTCCTCGCAGACAAAAAAAGTTTCCAAATATATGGCTCGCTGTATGTGGCAGAATAACCTGGTGGCTATTTGTATGAAGTGCGATTTCATATACATCCGTCATCGTTATTGGTTGGCCAAACAAATTAACATTTATTGGAACATACCTTCTGGATTTGCTGAGCAAGCTCGCGGGTAGGAGCCAGCACCAACGCCTGACACTCCTTCAGAGTGACGTCAATCTGCTGCAGAATTGCAATAGAGAATGTTGCAGTCTTACCAGTACCAGACTGCGCCTGTGCGATCACATCGTGACCTGAAATATCCGTACGACGCAAAATTAATCCAAACTGGGAAACGCGCCAGATTGGCCGCAGCCACTGACTGAACCAGAGAAAATTTGTTTTAAACATCTGCTAAGAACAAGAATTTACCTTTGATGCACGGTATTATGGCTCTCTGCTGGATTGCAGATGGTTTTTCGAACCCATAGGCGTAGATACCTCGGAGCAATTCCTCCTTCAAGTTCATGTCATCGAAGGTATCAGTAACTTCATCCCAATTGCTCTGGAAGACAATTCCACTCAATGAAATTCAGTTACATATTTTGTACATTTCTGATGTACACACATACCCACAGTGAACATAGTAAGACCCCCATTCTGCAGGCAGATATCTTACCTCGATGATTCCTTCAGGAGCCATACCAGCAGGACCATCGTAGTCGTCCTTTGGGCGGCGATCATCGCTCTCTCGTGTGAAGGGTCCGTCATCACCTCCAGACCTACAAAGAACAATCTTCATTATGTCCTGTTCTTTCCCGTTTTCAATGTACCTTTCGCACGCCAAGTCAACGCGACTCTATATTCGAAAATAAAGAGGACTTTTCTTGAAAGAAACCCATTTAATATCACAACTAATTTTGCAAGACATCCAATTACACACACTAAATATTCTAATAAATCCTTTCTGAAAATCGGTTTGTGAGAAACTTGGCCGTCTGATTAGGTCACTCAGTTTGACAAGAAATGGTATTCCAGTATATTTGATACTTCCGTTACCACCTTCAATGATTTAATACAGACCACGAATTTAACAAACGTAGTCCGCTAATGACAAATGATTATTTGATGAATCATTCATAATATTGGCAATTAAGAAATATCCTCAATTGGCTTTTACAACAAGCACTAAGTAGTCACCCTTGCTCTAAGCAGATCATTGTTCGAGGCCAATAAAATCGATAAACAAGCAGTGTGCCGAGTACTAAAGAACTCGTTCAGTGCACGACATAAATGGACGAAGGATGTACGGGATCAGATCTAGTCTTCATGTTTCTGCCAAATTTTTGTTATAAAGTTATCTATTGGAGTCGTATTTATTTGAAAATATATTGATATGAATATCTATCTCGAGTAACTGACCTGTCAAATCTCCAAGTGAGATGACCCGATGACAAAGGGGCTTAGTGACCTCGTTTCAACCGAACTTTAAGGCCACAAAGTTCGAATACATGATAAATCCAGTATCAATACCCCTTTCTAGTTTTCATTTCGACATATAACTTATTCCTACCGGTTGATGCGCGTTTAGTGCAATAAAATATTCTTTTTACTGAGAATTGATTTAAAGAATCGATGGCAGATAAAATGTATCACTTTTTCATTCATTCAATGTTCCCAAAATTCGATTGATCCTTTAACCAGATTTCTGAAAATAAGTCTTTCGTAATACTTGTTAAACTACGGTTATCAAATAGCCCTGCAAACCACCAAATTTATAAGCCTCTTATTCCACAAAGTAAATTGTATTTGACAAAAAAATGTTCATGACTGAAAGCATATGGCTTCACGTGTGCTGGCAGCCATTTTGAATTGTATTAGATCACGGATCTAAGAAAGAAATCCGGATTCCTCGTGAAGTACCCAATTCTAAAACTTACTTTCAACTCAAACTAATCTTCAGTCATTATTGAATAAACAAACCAAGTTTCGGTATGATCCCATTAAGATGTCTGGCAAAAACTTACCCTTTAATATCTTGTTCTGCGTAAGACATGCTCAGTGTATTAACCTAGTGGGGAAAGGACCGGCTGTCTTATAATTTCGTTAAAAGTCACTTGTATCGCAGCGTTTAAGCCGATACCTATTTTGAAGAAGGGAATGTGCATCGTTTTCACAGAATTACCACAGAACTTTCCTCGCACCAAAATATCTTCAAAGAAAACGTCTTCGGGTAATTCTTAATCTGTATGGCGAAGTTTAATATTTTGTCACTGATCTCTTTCATTAGCACTGTAGGGAATTCGTGAGGATGTCAGTGGCTTGATACTGAAGTTTTACAAGAAGTGTCTGCGAGAAATATTTTCAATAGGGCAAGAAAACTGCTACCTTTGCATCTAAAATGAATACAAATACACCAGGTTAGGAAAGAGACCCATGCAACAAAGACACATTTGATGTTTGTGATATCTAACATAGAATTTATTTAGAATTTATAATTTCAGCCTTCCGAATTTACTGCAAAGAATGGAATGTACTGAAATGTCTCAACATATTTGTCACAGCCAGATTCCAGACCACACCAAGTGAACCCAGACAATCATGTTTAAGCACCAAACAACCATAAACCCAAGCAAGCATTATGGCCAAAATGGGCACTGGTCACACCTGAGTGACCTACCCACTGAGCACCTCCCGTTAGGGTGCACCACACTCTGTGATACTTGCTACTAAAGTACTCATTGACCTGTATTTGGGATAATTATGTATTGAACCACTGACATGTAACACAACCAGAAGTACTACAATAAATGCACCAAATGTACAGACCACTGAATGAGAATCTTTAGTGTCATTTATATGCACAGCCAGTAAGATCATGCTTGGTAGGTATTGGTATGTCAACTGAGTATGGACACAACCCAATCAACCTGTGCTGACAGATGTATCAACTAGTACTGTAGAGACCAGGATCTCACAACCTGCAGAATCAGAAGGCAAAACAGCAACAGAAAATCTTTGGTTGCAAGAATCCCAAGAAACAAACACAGAAGGCAGAAAAAGTTCTTCAGAAAATTGTACATGCATGACAATGAAGAAAGGGAGCCACCCCAGAAACACAAAAAACTTTCAAAAAAACAAAAAAATTCAGTTACAATTTCAAATGTATGAGAACTGCTGAGAAAACATCAGGAGATTATCTCAAAAGAAAATCACAACTGCAAGTGGGAAGAGCTCAAAGAGCTAATCCAAAACTGCAAAGAACAAAGTACAATACAAACAGGCAAGTGACACAAATTAAGTGGCACCCAGTTGACAATCAACACCCAAGAGGCAACTGATGCAACAGGGTAGAAACAACATCCTCATAATGGCAGGAATGACACATCATGCTGCAAAACAATAGTTCGATAACCTGGACAAGGAAGGTAAAAAACTGTTAACCAATATTCTCACAAGTGCAGCAGAAGAAGTAGAGTCGCCTGTGAATGAGGATCCAAAAACCTACAAATTGAAGAAGAACATGAAATGCTTGAGAGCAATTTTTGACTCAAAACTAAAAAGGTACACATGCAACAGTGTGGTGGTACCAAACTCTGAAGTAATTAGGATCAAACAAGGCATTTGGAACAATCAACCTACATCTGAATAAAAGACCCCAAAACAGGCATGACATCCCAGTACCATGTATTACCATCAGCATTGCATATACTCTGAGACAGGGAAATCAGATTCATGGTAATACTAACATTTGCAACCCAAAAAGCAGCATCTTCATGCAACTAACAGTTGCAACCCAAAAAGCAGCATCTTCATGCAAAATACCACAAATGGCAATAAAAGAAGCTCCAACAAAGGAAGTGGCATTAGCAAAAGCTAAAGACCACTGTAGCTATACAGACCTAGTGAGGACAATCCTTGATAAAATACAAACAATCACAAAGACCCCATACTAACCTTCATGGATGAGGAAATGGACAAAATCAACACAACGATCGAAGTTATGAGAGGGAACAATGTAAGTCCAAAGTGTAAGAGACTGATACACAACACTGTGGGACTAGATTTTACCAATGCAAGATGAAACAATAATGTCAGCCACAAGGCAAGTTATGGAAAGTGTGATCACACAAGAGCAAGGCATAACAAAATGTAGAGTAAGGACACAAGAACAGATCAGGAAGAATAACAAAGAAAAGAGAAGGGACAAATGGATGAAAAGATGGATGGAATATCTACCAGTAGACCAACCCAGCAAGAACTATGGTAAAGAACCAGACACAGGTTCAGAGGCTTCATTTGGTTCAGCATCAATGTCAACATTATTGGAACCACACAGATAAGCCCCGAGGAGGAGCACCCCAGACCTGTCCAAAGAAATGATCCAAAACATACCAATGTTTGATGGAAAACCAGGTGAACTCACTCCGTTTTTAAATACAATAGAATCATACTTGAAACTGTATGGAGCACACAAAGTCGTAATCGCCATGCCATGCACCAGAGGCAAGGCACATGAAATGGTTAGCCACATCCTACAAGAGGACCCAAATATTGAATTGTCTACCATTCATAGAAAATTATCCACCAACTACATACCAACATGAAAAAAAATAGATGCAAGTCTGAAAATAAGAGACAGAGGACATAAAACAGAATGATGATGAAACAGTAGGTGAATATATTGCCTGAGCAAAAACACTAATTAAAAACAAGCTCAAAACACCAGCACAGTGGACTGCAGTATATGACAAAACTGATGCATTCTACATGTGTAAAACCCTTATGCCACAAAAACTAAAGAACAAAACACTAACAAAATTTCCTCGTACAAGTCCTACAAGGAATGCTTTGACAGCATGGAAACAATGTGGGAGCAGGGCTATTATTAGAGGATGACTACATGGAAAAACAAAACAATATGACAAAAATTAATGACATCCAGGACTGGAGTGAAGTCAAGCTGGATGACCAACAGGAACACACCGTCCAACTGGAAATAAACTCTTATCAGCCATAGAGTTACAACTACCAGTATGGCAACCAACCACAAACACCAAGGTTCAACAGCTTTGCACAGGCTGGCATGGGCCAAAACAACAAACCAGGGTTAACAAACAGTGCCACAATGCTAGACAACTACATACCCTCATCCTATCAAGTGAAAGAGGTACAGACAGTTATGCCATCCAGCAGATCATGGGACCTGAGTCAGGCAGCTGAATTACCTCAAAAACACCCAGAGGAATCAAAGTGACTAGACCAAACAACCCTCACTACCTGCAGGCAAGATGATGACAGAGATTACCCCCAACTTCGAAGAATGTACAAAAGCAACAAAACCCTATCCACAAAAACAGCCACCAGGTGGCACCAAACAAAATGGTACACCATAAGGATACCACCAACTCTAAGAAATCTGACACCCTGGGTCAACCCAATCAGGTCAAATGACCACCCAATGCTAGCCCATCAGCAGCTACTGCAGAGTCCCAAGGACCTACAGGAATACTGTACCTACACATTAATCACACACAGACATCAGCATACAATGTCAGTGTGAGTAGCACAGATGCCAAAGCTCTGTTTGATTCAAAAGCATTGTTAAGCTGCATTTCTAAATGATTCTACAACAGGATCCAACAAACACAATCAGATAATGTCATAGACACCAATGCAGGGCCCCCTATTGTAATTACTTCAGCTTCAGATGATGAACTCATCAATCTTGGACATTGTAGACTATGCATCAAGCTAGGTCCACAAACTTTTGAATATTACTTCCAAATTATCAAGAACTTAACACAAGATCTAATGTTAGGTCTCAACTTTGACAGAACATTCAAAATATTACAAGATATAACAGATGAAGATTAACTTTATTTGCATATCAGAAACAAGCTGATTACATTCAGTGCACAAGCACAAAAAACAAACACTAAAAACTACATCAGTACACATAAGTGTGTAAAAATTGAGCCATGAAACTGGAAGCAGTTCGTAGTAAATGCCCCAAAGGGACTAAAAGAAGGCAAAGCCTATGAAATAGATTTCAGTCTCAATGGACTCCCAAAAGGAGTCATGCCAATAGTAAACACATTCATTGCTGCAAGACACTCATCAATCAGCTACATGATGATGTATGGATTCCACAAGGTCAAATAATTGGCAGAGTCCAGCACATTGATGGCAGATCCCCATCAGAGGAAGAAGCCAGTGAAAACATACATCACTTCAAAGTAAACTGTGAACAGGTCTATGAAGCCAACACAGGCAGCCTCAACAACTTCATCATCAGCAACAGCCAAGTGCAAAAGAAGAGACTGGTTAAGTATGCAGACAACCCAAAACTGTTGCCTGAAATGAAAAAGGAAATTCATAGCATAATCAATGAATACACAGATATCTTCAGCAAAGATCAGTATGATGTGGGCATATCAACACACCCACTGGTAGAGATCTCCACTGCAGGGCCACCCTGCATATCAGCCCCATATACCATTCCATTGAAATTCAGATCTTGGGCAGATAACACCATCAACAAATGACTCAAAGCAGGCATGATCCAGTGTACAATGAGCACATGGGCATCACCCATCATCTTGGTGCCCAAAAAAGGGACTCCAACAGGAAGATCCAGCAAAATTAAGGATGTGCTGCAATTATCGCAAATTGAAATTACCCACAGACTTTTGGAACTATGATAAAGAAGGCAGGAAATTAGTAAAACACGTCATCAATGCACCCTACCCACTGCCATGAACAGATGAGATGTTCAACACGATCCAAGGAAAATGTTTCCTAACCACCCTTGACTGCACAGGAGCATTCCATGGAGTGAGACTGTCCCCTGATGCTGCAATGAAAAGTGCATTCATAACACACCTCAGGAAATTCCAGTGGAACACAGCACCATTCAGCTTGGCACAACTTCCATCATACTACTCAGATACAATGCAAGATATGCAAAGTGGATTGGAACACTTCACACAAAATTATATGGATGACATCCTGATCACCTCATACACTGACAAAGAACACTTACAACACATTAGAGAGGCTTTCAAATGATTTAGGTCATACAACATGAAGCTGAAACTGAAACTGAAACTTTGGCCAAAGTGGGTGTGGCACATCAATGTGTGTGTGTGTGTGTGTGTGGGGTGCAGGTATGTGTGCAAGTCTAGATCTAGATCTAAGCTGCAAATAGATCTAGATCTAGATCTAAGCCATGACCAAAGATCTAGATCTAAGCCATGGCTGTAGATCTAGATCTAAGCTGTGGCCATAGATCTAGATCTAAGCTGCAGCTGAAGATCTAGATCTAAGCCATGGCCATAGATCTAGATCTAAGCTATGGCCATAGATCTAGATCTAAGCTGTGGCTGTAGATCTAGATCTAGACTTGCACACATACCTGTACCACACACACACACACACACATTGATGTGCCACACCCACTAAAGTGAAGCTACATTGTTGAAGTCTACCTAAAATATTGTGTTCTATAAATAGTTTACCATGATCATGCAAAGTGACCCTAGATAGAGCAAAGCACTGATCCCTACTACCATGAGCAACTTTTTTCACTGGGTTGACTTTTGTTGGTCGCGGTCAGAATGGACTCAGAGCAAAATGCAACTTTTTTGGGTACGGTCATATGGATTCTCAGTTTAATCGACGGCTGGCGTGCGAAGGGCTAATAGAACCATCATCCCATGTACAGTCATTAAGCGACAAAAGGCCTTCATAGGTCCCCAACCATGGGCCCAAAATTTCGAGGCAAAAACCATCAATCAACCACTAAGGTGACTCTGACGAGCCACCAATAACTAACTGTGGTAAGATGTGGTTGCACTCTGGTTTTAGGACTCCATTTCCTCAGCTAAGTCTTTGGCACCTTCTTTTTGATAATAGTGAACCCTGTATCTAAGTCCTGTCTACATTTTATACCCCTTATGCTGCTTTAGCTTGTGGTTTTGGCTGGGGTGAGACGGCTGGCTTAGGTGGTGTCAACGTTTATGTGATTTATTGCCCCTATTTGTAGTGAATGTAGTTTGCCTCTCGTGCGGGTTATGGAGACATATTAAGGTATATGCATTTACATATTACCTTGTAACAGTCCCTCGGACCAAATCTAGCCACGAGAGGGATAGGGTCACCTGGTCAGGGTACCCACCCCACCCCACCCCCACCAGGCAAGACCAGGACAGGATGTACGCTATCCCCCTTGTGGACAGACAAACACCCGTGAAAACATTACCTTCCCTCGTACTACGTGCGTAGTCGGTAATAATATTGAGCAAGAAATACAGTTCAGGGCATATGGCAAGATCCAGGTTAGGATTTCCACAGTCCTCTTGATCAAAACACAAAATGGGAGGACGAAATGAATATTATTACACAATTTCTGAACTTATCTACAAATAGAAAATCTTTCTGTATATTTATCAGTGATATTTTTGAAATGTAAACATTTTAAATCCAAGTTTAATTATGTGCACACTGAGCTTGTCTGGGGAAAGAAAGGTAAGTAAACTTTTTCTTATGGAATGGTTGACGGAGCAAGTGGTTCCAAAAATGCCTATACTGAAGTCCTCTCGAAGCCTGAACAGTTGAATGAATGGCTTTTGGAAGATTGTAAAACCTGCACAAAAAGCTTCTCCAGTACAAAAATTGCGTTAACGGCTATTAGGTCAACAAAGGACTTTCCTCCAGTTGGTAATCAAGTTTCCTTAATAAAGTTTGGAGAAGGCGACAGCTTTGGGCGATGCCTGTTGTTAATTGCAGTTACATTTTGGCAACACTACGTAAACTTGCTGACAATTTTGAGAAAAACTTATGTGTTCCCAGATGCACTCCTCATTTAGTCCGGTTAAAGCTCGCTGCGCAAAATGTCAAAATTAAGGAGGCATCAAATTGCTTTTGATGATTCCTGGAATCGAATCAGGTAAAAGGCAACATATTTAATTCTTGAAAGGATCGCCTTTTGTAGTGGCACTACACTGTTCTTTGTGTCCTCATGGCTGTATCCGAACAACGTAGACCTACGAATGATTTATTAATATATCCCAAGGATATTTACTCACATATTTACAATGGTTTATCATCGTAGAAAAAGTCTAAAGGTTATTCTTCTGCATTCAAAGGTGAAAGTAATCAATAAATATTGTTGTTTTTTACATTCCACGGTCATAAATATAAGATGAGTTCTGCATCTGCAAGTTCCTTGTTCAGGGATCTAATTGCGGATCTGAAACAATCAAGTATCAGAATCTACCTGGAAATAATTGAGTGAAATGAACCACTGAATTCGAAAATGTAGCTAACAACGCCTTGTAAGGTAAAAAAATGTAGGAAGAAATTGCATTTTCTTGATATGAGTAGGTCCTTTTGCATTGGTTCACTTTTGAAAGAACACATTGTTGAAATATGTAGGATAAAAACATGGAAGAGAATTTTACATGAAGAATGTTTTACCATAGACCTTATCTCACCCCTGTGAAATGCTATTTTCCACACGAAGAAATAAAATTTGGAGGACAAAGAAGATGAGAGAGAGAGCCCCAAGGACAAGATGCAAAAAACCTTTGCATGACTTTCAAAGAAACGTCGAACAAAGGGCAACAGAGGTTCCGTTTCAGAGTAGAAATAAGAAACTCAATTGATTGAACTTCTTCCAATACACACATCACTGGAACGAACCAGACGTGTGTTGGTCTGAAAAATAACTATTCTATGGAAAAGTTAATATGACCGACACTTGTTTGCGCCTGTTCTACATTTTGTCTAGGTTGCAGCCTTCTGTTTTTCCGAGTGTGTCCCAAAGAAAGCTCAGATTGGACCTTTTTCGAACAAGTCTCACTAATAGACACTTTCTTTTCTTGTCACTGGCCTCGAATATAAAAGTATTCGAATGTTGTTTTTTTTACAGTTTGTATTGTTTATAATAATGGTCCGTGAGACAATATATTTAGTAGTAAAGACAGCAAATATCTCAATGACCCATTGCCTGCCACAAATAAAGCTGTGAACATCAAAGCTATCCCAAGAGCATCTTAAATGTAGCTTGGATCTCTCTAAGAGAGAGAGTCTATAAAAAGTTATTTTGCAGTGTTATTTTACGAAAATGTTTTGTTTATTTATTCATACTTCAAAACATAATTTTCATGAAACCAATGACAAACTTAATCGATCACGTACATTCTGAGCCTTCCAGAGCATGAAAGAATGATTCAAAACCTTCTCTTCTCTTCCGCAATAATCACAGAGTTTGGACACATATATTATGTTACACGTGATTTTTTGTCAATTGAAGAAATCATGTTCAAGCTTCTAACGAAATAATAGGAAGGTTGGAGCTATTCTTTGGAAACAATCGAGTTACAGGATACACATATTTAAACTGAATATGATTGGCGACTGAAACCAAGGGCATTTATTACAACAGGTATGGAAAGGGTTGAGTTAATTAAACTGAACTTGCAAATCCTGGTAAAATCTGTTGGACTGAAGTTATGAAAAACTAGTATGAGACGTATACAACTTCTCTCACAGAGTTGCAATTCTGATTTCAGAGAACTGTTTCAGACATCAAACCTCATGGGATCCAAAGCTTAGTTTCCCTGTCGACCTGTGAGAATTTACCCAACAACAAAATCACTTAATTGACAGAGTATTAGAGTGGCCAAGCTTCGTGTGAAAGACACTTTATACTTTCTCACCTCAATATTCTCTTGGCTACTAGACAGGTGATTTATTAAGAAAAGAAACTGACATAAGTTAAACCTGAGTTTCCCCTAAATGTTTTCACTGAATTCGGTGACAAAAATGCAAAATTGAAAAGATTGTTGTTTGAACCTGCTGTCTCTTATGTAGGAGATACAGATACTACAGTGGTACTGTGCTAAGAATACACAGGAAACACTTGACCCGAATTTATATTTTGGGGATTTATTAGATTACCTGACTTTCCTGTTTGCGAGGGCATAATATTTACAGTTGAAAAAAAAGTGAAATCTAATAAGTCTCAAAATTCTTAATTCAACTTCAAAACGAGACAAAACTAAAAAGGCATTGTTCCTTTTCGATGCCAGATTACCTTGGATTTCAAGGGATTCATGACTAGTAATAGAATTGTTGGTCGAGAAGGTTGAATCCAGAACAATGCTGAACTATCCAAAGAACAGACGCAGGACGCAAATTCCCTATCCCGTATAATCGAAATGTCTACTTTCGTGGTACTATCAATAATCATTTTGGCAGATACTGTGGGGACAGCCGATTTTGGAGAAGTTTTCTCGGTCAAGAGGAAGTTATAAGGAGGTTGTAAATTATAAGAATTTACTTAATAGCATGGTATATATTTCATGACAATTACAGGTCTAGCAAAAAGCAAGAAAGTCCTCCTGCGTGACCGCAAGAGGCATACCGCCCACGGCGTAGCATCACTCACTGTCCCCTGTCCTGTGTGGGTGTACACCTGTCCTGTCCTGTCGTGTCCAGTGACAGGATTATGGGTAAACCCTGCAAAGGTCATGGTACCAGAGGCTGGGAAGGGACCCGGCACCAGAGATTGGGGTACCTTCCCAATACCCCCTGGGCAGGACCTGGAACAGGAATCCGGACAGGACCAGTGACTGGACTTAGGGGTCCTCGACAGGCAGAATCGACACAATTACTTGTTCCGTTCCTTGATATAACCCTTCAAGTAAGGATCTGTTTCCCTCATTAAGACCTGTCAAATATTTCCATGTGGACATTAGCTGTCATGAATCTCAGCGTCACAAAAGAAAAAGACATTAACTTTTTTACCTCTACCAAGCATAATATGTCTATGTATCCTTTTTAACATACAGTAACAGGATGCATTGATTTGTTTTGAAGCATACAAAGCGTCACACGCCAAATGAACAAATCCATAATTTACTTTATAAATTCCGTAAATCAAGAACAAACTTCCTGATATACTGAACATGAAATATTTATGAATTAATTCCAACACCTAATCTTGGGAATCAATAGCGATTTTGTTTTATCGTCCAATATTTGTGTCATTCTTTTGCTTGATATTCTAGACTGATAAAATTCTCATCCATCTAGTTCCTTTACCAGATGTGTCCTTGGAAACATTAAAACCATCAAATGTCTGTCTGTCTGTTTGTCTGTGTGTCAACTGCAACAGGTTCATGGGACTTTTTGCCCAAAGTTAAATGTATAGATGGGATTTCTGAATGCAGTCCACAAGGCTGATGTTTCTGGATTATCCACAACTGCCTCTTCCTTCGTGTCACTTTTGTTGGTTTCCTCTGAAGTGGTATTTCAGGTCATGATGTCTCCGGTACATGTCCAGTATTTTTTTTCCAAATATTCTCAGATTAGGGATCTTCACAGTTTTTGATGATTGATTGTTTCATTCACAATTCTTATGCTTATGAAGTTTTGTCATAGTGATTTCTATGTTCTTTGAAAAAAATATTTGTAAAGATGTGTCCTTTGGTTGATAGGCTATTTGAACTTTCTTTTTGTTCAAACATGATGTTGCTCACTTTATCCTGGAATTATCCAGTCATTAGTTTGTAGATCTTCTCTTAATCCTGTGAATTGTAATGTATGTAGATCAATCTTCTGTAAACTTCTCATATTTTTAACTGCATGGCGTCATGTCGACTTTACGACAGCGTAACGTGAATATGTGCAAATGTCTATCTGAATGTCAAAAATTGTTAAGAGTTTACATTAAGCAGCACGCAGGATGATTTAATTACCTAAATTCCGCTTTTGCATATTATTTTTTTGAGTACGGAAGGAAACCTAATTAAATTTAAATAAAGTCATTCAGAATTTTTCATCCAGTTTTGACATCCAGTGACCTTTTACAACTATTTCACTGAGGCAATAATTCGGTTATCGTGACAGATCTTTTGAAATTAAATTGTATTAGTTTCATTTCCAATGACATTGCTTTTAGGAAAATTAATGTTTAGATTTAGAACATTAAAATAGCACTCTTACCACTGACTGAATAAAAAATATCAAGTAACATGAAGATAAAAACTTGTAAGACGGATTACATTGAAAAGAATGACGAACCATAAAATGTAAAACTTTCTGTCCACCAGATGACATAATATGTAGAAATAAAAAGTCTACTCGCAAGGACTGAAAATAATTTAACCCTGCTTTATCAAATAGTACTAAATCAGTCTAACTGACTTCGGTGCCTTTAAGTTGTTGTAACTCGGGTATTTTTTGTTGGGAACTACATTAGGATGTTTACACATTTTAGGTCTAAATTTGAAAACCTGCACCAAAATTTGCACTATTCAACAAAGTGCTAATCACAAGCACCACAGAGAAACTAATCTTTAATTTATCGTCCCCTAAATCTTTATGTGACTGTGAAAAGGTTTCGATATTTTGGTCATCGAGGGAAGACAAATGGTTCAATAGTAAAGTTTTAAAAATAGTTGAAAAAATTAACCAGTGGAATTTAAAGTTCTATCCGGTAAGTGGGTGGCTCTGCCACTTCCCGAGGAAAAAAATAATATAAACATAATTGAGATCTTCTTGTCCTTCAGTGAATAAAATCCATCTTTACAATGGATCTGGTAGAGTAACTGAGTTGTTTTTAAAAGCTCACAAAATATTTCTTACCGCTTTCTCAAGTGATATAGTTGCTCAGAAACCTTGGGTGGGAGTAGAAGATGTAAACATCATGTCAACAATATGCTTACGTCATTTAAAATGTTCACTTAAAGTTCACTTAAACTTTATATCAACTTGCACAATTCAAACGTAGATCTAAATGTAAAATTCCAAAAGGACTCTATTCATATTTCACAGCTGTAATGTATACAATGCATCGTGCCAACCTCCCCCGCCCCCACTTCTGTGGAAGAAGGCCATTAAAATGATGGTTACCAAATGGAGAGACTGGTTTGATTTTATGTTTTTACCCCTCCGGCCAGTTTCTGGATATGTTATCCAAAATCTCTCTGTTCTCAAAAAAGCTACACTTGGTCTTTCTTACTTGGAAGTGAGACCACAAAATAAAACATCGTTTATTTGATTTACTTTCCTCAGTTGCTACGGTCTGCGTTCAGAAATAAATTGGTCTGCGTAAATGAATAGGCTGAAGAAGGATTCACCAAATTTGCTTGTGGTCATTACTATCATATAAATTGGTACACAGGGATAAAGTAGGATTTGGCGGAAGTCCCTTAAGAGTGTCCAGGTATTGTTAATGAATTTGTTTCTCCTCTGGAGAAGAATTTCATGTTTATGTTTTTTGGTAGAGTTAATAGATGCTTTCAATCTTTTTCATTAGTTCCACATTGAGGTCAGTGTAACAAACTGGTCACTTTCTCTTTGGTTTGAAACTGATCTGAGTCATGTTCTGTTTCCACTGCTGGTAAAAGGGATTGATGAGTCCGATCAATTAATAACAACGATTTGTTTTTTCAAATTGAAATCACACATGGAATTTCGGGAAAATGCACAAATTGCGGACATTGGATTCTCCAGTCAGTTTTCACCTCTTGACTTTCCAGCAAACCAAAGTTGATACACGGACTTTTGTCTTGGAAATAGAGCAGTTTTGATCTGGAAGCATACACATAAGGGAGTAAGATTCATAGCAGCTGTGACATAAAATAGTAACTGTTATCGGGAAGTGTTCTCTGGCTTCTGAAACTGAAATTTTAGCTCCACACTACTAATTTACGTTGCCATAAGTTCAAGCACTCTGTCCGTTTTACACTAGAAAGGTTTTTTTATGAGCCGCATGCAATTGACCTATCATTCAAGGTAATCTAATAGTATTCTTGATGGATCTTTTTTTTAGTCTGACATCAAGAATCGCTGATTGTAGCAAACTGAGAAAGATGTAAGTTGCCATCTGGGTAAAATTAAGATCCACATCTGCAGTGTAAAGGAAAACTGCTAGTTTGTTTTTATGTTATTCGATTTTGTATATTTTGAGAAACTATAAGTGGCATTATGAGATGTCTGCACTGGGGTAAGGGGTTTTCACCAGATGGCATCCAGAATTGGCAGATGAAATTAAGAATTAGCTTGTTTTCAGATTATTCCGCTAATCGAGTTTTTCTATAATTCGTCATTTTCTGCAAAATCCTGGCAGAATCCTGCCATCATTGATGGAGAAGAGCAAAATAAAAAAATGGCCCTGGTGGGAATGGAACCCAGGATCTCTTGATGATCACTCTAATGCTCTACCGACTGTGCTAGGCAGGTATATGTTGGGAAGGAGATTTCTGAAGTGATCTTTGTTTCATACACCACTTCACATTTCAGACTTTGATCATTTCTAGAATCAATAGCGCATGGCTTTCTAAAGGCCATAAAGCTTCAGGCTGACAACTAAATGTTGGCTTAGCTCAGCCAGTAGAGCACTGGCATGATGATCAAGAGGTCCAGGGTTCAATCCCCACTGGGGCAATTTCATTATCTTATTCTAGGATTCTGCCAGGATTTGGCAGAAAATAATGAATTATAGAAATACTCGTTTGATTTGCCTGATCTACAGAATATCACCAAAACATGAAATACATCACCAGTTATTCATGTAAATCTACTACAGCAGTTTAGCTTCAGAGACATCAGGTAAGTTTCATTTGCACAGAAATTGATATTCGGACCATGAAACGCCAAAGTTAGCTAAGTTTTGAAAAACTAAACCCGCTCTACAGATGATACAGGTCGGGCACGGCTAAATCGAACACGGTTAATTCGAAGTTCCACTTAATTCGAAGTTTCAACCAAGTCT
>JBCAUG010204742.1:0-19303 GCA_038406175.1 Haplosyllis leylae | reverse complement strand
TAAACCAGATGAACAGAACAAAACGGATGTAAGTAATTCCGAGCATGCAGAACAGAACGCAATGGATATTAGTGAAATGGAGAATGCAGGCCAGAACAAGTTGGATTCTACAGATTCAGATCAAATAGAACAGAACAAAATGGATGTGAGTGCTGCAGAGAAACCAAATCAGAACAAAACGGATGTGACTGATGCGGAAAATGATGAACAGAACAAGACGGATGTTAGTGATGTGGAAAAACCAAAGCAGAACAAAACGGATGTGAGTGATGCGGAGGAAGCAAACCAGAACAAAGTGGATGTCAGTCATGAGGAGAATGATGAAAAGAACCAAATGGACATTAGTGAAACGGAGAATCCAGAACAGAATGAAATGGAAGTTTATTCAGGTACTGAAAATGAAGAAGAGGACGATACAGATTCTGCAGAAGACAGTGGTATTGAGGATGATGGTTGGCAAAGTGAATCAAAGGCACGCAAGGCAACTTTACTAGCCAAGAAGCAAACAAAAACTTTTAAAACTTCCGATGGATCTCTGTTTGTCAGAACAGTAGGCTACTCCAAAAGAGTTCGCCGTAAAAAGCAGCATAAATGTCACTTATGTGGTGAAACTTTCGAAATGCAGTGCAACTTCTTGAAGCATTACGCAACCAAACATCCAGATAATCCCTTCAAATGTGAGCATTGTTCTGCAGTCCTGCAAACTCCAAATGGCTTGTTCAAGCATCAACGCTCACATTTGTACCTGAAACATGAATGCTCCGAGTGCGGCAAATGTTTTCAATTTCCTATGCAAAGGGATACTCACATGAAGATCCACACAGGACAGCAGCTCTACCTGTGCCTGCATTGTGATCGGAAATTCACTTTGAACAGTACAATGATGATGCATGCAAAACCCATAATACACAATTGATTTGTGAGTTCTGTCCAAAAACAACAGAGAAAACATTTAACAGTGAGTATGGTTTGGCACAACACATTCAAGGAATGCACAAAGGAGGCTGGGATTCCTTTTACAGAAAGAACTTTAAGTGGAAAAGCAAGTACAGTCATCACTTAAAGAAGTGTGACACCTGCAAGGCAGAAAAGCTATGCATGAAAAAAGAATGGTATTTATTTTACAGTTGAACATCTGCATTGTCCTGAACTTGGTACATGCATCTATGTATGATTTTATAAAAATCGTTGTTGTACTGTTTCAGTCAACGTAGCCTTGTCAACAATCGTGTTGGTACTGCCTTTTGTGCAGCTTCATTTTTATTGTGTTTTCTTTTGTATTTGATGCTTCAGAAAGTCGGAAAGTTGGTACAGTACTACCGAACAATATTCTTATCTCAGATATTTCTTAGAAATTGTTGTTGTACTAATTTGCTTTTACATTGTAAGTAGCCTTTTCAGGAATCATTTTTGTACTGCCTTTATGTGCAGGTACTCTTATTATGCTTCCTTTTGTATTTGATGCATCGGAAAGTTGGAAAGTCGGTACAGTACTACCGAACAATATTCTTATGTCAGTTTCTTTCTAAAATCGGTACAGACCTACCGTATATTAATTGTCTTGGTGGAAGTATGTTTACTGTTTCTTTAGAAATCATTTCAGTACTAGTAATTTGTTCATTATATATCTAAGAATATTTGTTCCAGATCCATTTTGGTCCGATGGCTATATTGCTAATTATTATTTGTTAACTTGTTTCAATCTGTTCAGTACCATATGTCTATTGAGTACTAGGATAAATTCTTTAATGTGATAAGTGTATAGTTTCTTTTTTATGAAGGACTGTGGACACAGTTAAGGAAAGAGTAGTAGGTCTTCTCTCAATGAGGATAAGTTTACGTGAGTTGTATGTTTTTGGAAATAAAAGTTTTCTTTAGAACTACATTGATGTTCCGTTTATATAAAAATTACATGTAGTACTATGAGTAAATCCAGTACCTTAAAGTGATAACAAGCCGCTCCTCAGCTGATATAGTTTCCCTGTAGTTCGTATCTTGTTTAGAAATAACTGGATGCAGCATATGAAGCAAATGATCAAATTGACGGACAGACATTCTGTAACTTTTGAAGAATTTATGAGGGTACTTCCGCAAATCTGGATAGTCGACAAAAAACTCTCCTTTCGTATGAACTTCAGCATTGTATGGATGTACCCAGTACTGTCTGTGTACCCAATTTAGGTTCAGCAACAAAATAACAGCGAGTACACGTCTTTGGTATGGTGAAAATCTACGCAGACCTACTCTATTTCGTATTGGCGGCATTTTTTATTGAAATTTCAAGAATGCAGATGACATTTGCAAAAGGCAAAACACAGTGAAAATAGCATCTACCCGGTACTATGAGAAGCGAATTTGCTCAAAAATGGGTCCCAAACCGATCCAGCACCAAGCGAAAGTGATTTCGCTTTCGCTTTTGCTTTCGCTTTGTCTGAGTTTGCATGGTATAAATCAATACAGTCCTTCCAAGCGACGTCGCTTTCGCTTGGTCTGGGTAGAACTTAAACTGGAGGTTCCAAGGCGAGTAACTATGCGACTACCTGACAGATTGAGAAGGATCTATCTCATTTCTGGCTGAAGCAGTTCAACTCTAGTGACTTTTGACCATGTTACAACTTTTCAACATTTCAATTCTTTTCCGGTCATTTGTGGGAATAATGTAATAAAGATTGCAATTCATGTTCTTTTATGTTTCATCCAGAAATTCTTACGTTACCATTCCCGTTGAAAGATATTAAAAAAGCGGAACATCACTGTTTGCCTTCAGGCCAAGATAAAAAATAATCCCCTGTTAAATGCATTGAAATCAATGTTTTGATCTAGTTTACGCTGTGGCCTTGTTTACCTATTCTTCGGATGAGTACCTTTGTCGATACAGCTTTGTGTGTGATGTAAATGTAACATTCTGTTGCAAAAACAATACCAAATCTGTAGAGAAATCAATTCACGCAGATGGACGTGAAATCTTCGAAAGGGTGCACCGATCTAGGCATTGCTGTTCAAGTTCGTTACAATCTTTGGGATACATTTTTATGACACAGAATAGATTAGTCTTGATGACTTTATCAGTGTGACATTAGTTACAACTACCTTGCCATTGCCATAGTTACTGAGAAAAACTCAATTATTCAGGTATATCGAAGATTGATGACATTCTGGGAGATCCAGGTATGGTGTAAACTTTAGATAACACTCTAAATTAACATTTAAAATTTGTCCTTTTAGCTTCATAAGAATTGTTCTGTACATCTGAACCTCCTGTGGCTTTTCAAGGTTTTTTGCTAACTCGGTGTGCAAGTGAAACCGTACAGTGATAATTTGGCTGTGAGGATGTGAGATGCCACAACGTTTCGCCGTCCTTCTTTGCAACAATTTCATAAATCGGCAGCAGCTGATCACTTTATGAAAACTTTGCAGACCTGCAGACTTTCTGGGATTTAGTATTCTGACTACAATCGAGGTTTTCACGCACTCTCCATAATACAAGTATGACAATATTGCCAACTTTGTTTTGCCTCTGCCATTAACAGGAACAAGGCCATTGAAGACTGCAACACTAAAACTTGCAGACTGGCAGTCTGCAGAGTGGGTCCACAACCCACTGTTATTTACTTTCTCATTTGCTAACGCCATCTGGTGCAAATAAACAAGAAAATTGCAATTTTATGGTAACACAAAAATGGCATTAATGCCATTATTGCAAATTTTGTCCCTTTGTGAAAACCTCAAATCTATGCAGTAAGTTGTTTTTCAGTTGTACGCTTGCAAGTCTCCTTCATCAGTTACCACGTGGCTGCTTCGGTGCAGCTTCTGTGAAGGATCTTTGAAGTTGTAGCGGTTTTTTGCCTGGCAGTCTGCAGAGTATAATTTAAAACACTAATTAAAATCCGCATGCAGCTTCAGTGGATTTGATTGATGCTTCCTGAACTATGTGATGGCATAGTTGATTCTGTACATGTATTCATGAGTATTCATGAATAAGACTACCAAATTTGGAATTTGATCAAATGAATCAACCCTGTAGTGCATGCAAACTTCATGGATTCAAAGAAAACTAAAAAAAGGTTTTATAAAACGTAAGGTGGCCATATGAGGTTCCATTTATGTATAAGAAATGTTCTAATTTGCGATACGCAACAAATGTATCAAATCAAACAAAGATATGACCAAAATAGTTACAAATAGGCTGTAAATAGGCTGTGTAAGTTTAATGACAAGCATGTTTCCCTAGTCAAAGGGAAGGAAGATCTCTAACGAGCTCAAAATAATGAAAAGCCTATTTCTGTTTACACTTATCCTGACATCAATGGAATTTGGCCTTTGTCCGTACTATGTCGATGCTAAAATTATCTCAGCCGATTAACTTCGATGTTATCTCTATTAATTATCAATGAAATCGTAATTACTCTATGACATAGAACAAAGCTGGGGAACTGCTGACCTGCATTTTATAAGAACAATTCAAAATACCATAGATTATTCCAAACAAATACGAGTGCTTAAGTGTAAATCAATAAATTTGTGAAAAATGGGAAATTATCAATAACACATACAAAAGGTGTAGCCTAATGCATTCACGTCACACCAGAAATACATTATACCAAAAACCTGAGCAAAATACGTGCTCCCGAATGTGTTTGATACAATTCCAGCATCAATGATCAGAACAAAACAAACAATACACAGAAAACCTCAGGCAGAAAATTCCTCAGAAATAGGCCACTTATTTACGTGAACATAGTGCTATTATTAGGTCTTTGTGAATGATTCTTCTGAAAGATACTGTAATTATAAACAAGGGTCAGTGCCAAAGGGTTAATTAGTGAACAAAACACGCCCAATTTCAGAAGTAAGAAACTGCTGATGTAGATCTTGTTTTATTTCACTGCAAGCACCAAACAATTCCTTCGTGACAACAATTTCAAGTTTTAATAATTCCATTTTACCGTGCAGAACATTTACAATTCAGAGATCCATGTAGTGACACAATTTTTTTTCGGAGGGATTTAACAACTTTGGATGTCAGCGCACGATTGAAAGACATTTTTCGATCTGAAAACTTCACTTTTGTAATTGTTTGAAAGCCTGCATCAGTTTTGGTCATCGGTAAGTTAGCGAAGGCACTGACAAATGGAAAACACTTCAACAATTTTGACAAATTTCTTCAATGACTATTATGTATGAAAAACCCCAGAGAAAAAGGAAAAAGTCAATAAATAATTAAACGGTAGAACCTGTGGCTGCCGACCTTTTACAATAGAAAATGACGAGTAATAACATGACGCTATTTCCTTTTGATCGATACACAACCGAAAATAGCCCCAGTCTAATCTTGCCAAACAGTGCACGGATTATTTTTTCATCGGTTGACAGCGTAATCCTTTTCATAGGTATTCTGTGATTTTGCATAGTCATCTTTCTTTGCTCGTCTGCTGATGTTCGCTTGACGTCACTTATAGATTTCTTCCCAACAACCTTTTACACTTGTTGAATCTATTTCATTTGGCATGGTGTGGAGTCTACTCTTTGCCTAGACTAACCTCACACGATTCTGCATTGCAAACACCTGAAATAATATCTGAGCTTCTTCAATGAAATAAAATTCAAAATGATTAGATTTAAAGTGCACAGAGGAAATAGTACAAGGATTGCGAAATGTTTAATGTTTGTTCATTACAAATAATCAGACAGACGGCAGACGAATAAGTACGTGCCATCCGTTATATCCAAAACGACTATGATTTACGATTATGATTTTGTTTGTTAACACAGGTGCCCTTGCTGAATCTGAGTCGTTTGTAGTGTGTCTTGTAAGCGGGACCTGGTGTAGCAGTTGGAAAAACACCTTCCTCCGTAACCCCCCGCCCCGAACCTTTACGGGCCACCCTGTATTTCTATTGGAAAATTATGGATGCACAGTCATGGTGCACGACTCCCCATCGGCCTGTAACGTGTTACCAGTGTAACCACAAATTTCCCGTAGAAAAGTATCGTGTGCCCACAGAAAAACGAAGGAGGGGGCTTCCAGCTCCAATGAGAATTTCACAACAAACGTATTTCTTTGCATTAATGTCATAAACAGCCATGTTAAAATGTTTATAACTAACCACTTTCGCTCACAACGAAAGGTTTCTTTTGCATCTTTTTACTCATTATAAATGAGACGAAGTGTATTACTGAATGTGATGAAAGGCAGCACATATCCATAAATGCTTTAAATACCGATATCATTGTTAAAACAATAATCTCGCCTTCCTTAGGTTAGTTACAGTTGAAATGTTCACAAACGTTAGCATTGGTAAATCGTGGATGAGATCTAGCGATAAAATAATTCAAGAATTATTGTTATCAATTTCATTATCCACCCATGCTGACGGTATTACAAGGACAGATCCAAGGATTCCTAAATTACACAAGGCATTGAAGGTATTTAGTAACGTTGTATATAATTTAGTCAATTTGTTTTTGATGCAACAAAGTAGTGCATGCAGCCATCTCCCATTCCGACAGATAGAGGAAATAGTATGGGCTTTTCTTTTAAATTTACTCTTGTATCATTTCCTTGATGCTATGCAGTATCATGACTGCTATGACGACATAAAATTACAATGGAACACAAAAAGTAGTGTTCATCTAATGTAATGTGGAAATGAGAGGAAATTGCCTGATCAAAACTAATATGCAACCTCTTTATATGTCAATATATTTCTCACATGCTTTCAAAGCCTCAATGTCGTGCCACTTCACTGAAAGCTTGGTTAGGTAAGGCATTTAGGTCATTAAGTCCATTATGTTGTCAATCAACAATCAATAGCATCACATATGCAAATAAATTATGCACATTCTGTGCCAGTAAAATGGTTTCGACTTGTACCGTGTGTAACAGGTCAGCCATGAACAGAACTCATACTCCACCGTGGTTCCGTGAAATAAAAGATTTGTTTTCTCCTACACAAAATCAATCACCATTCAAGATTTTACGT
This sequence comes from Haplosyllis leylae, assembly GCA_038406175.1. Taxonomy (NCBI): domain Eukaryota; kingdom Metazoa; phylum Annelida; class Polychaeta; order Phyllodocida; family Syllidae; genus Haplosyllis; species Haplosyllis leylae. The sequence goes on along the minus strand of JBCAUG010204742.1, from coordinate 12,320 downwards.
TTGATTTTAAAATACGCCACTTTGGTGGAAAGTCACCTTTACCGGACGAGAAAATAAGCACAGGTAACAACTGATTTTAGCTCCGACAGTCACCAACCAAATAGTGAACGAAAACCTGTTTCTGAGGGACCTAGAAAAGTTGATAACAGCATCTTACAAGCAAAAGATTCTGTAACAACATTTCTTTCTTTTCCTTTTCAGGCACTTTGACATCTTTTTACTTTGGTTTAAGATAAAAAAAAATACCTGAAATGATTTTTGACTGGACTACAACATATGAAAGAAGTATTAAGTTGCAATCACACACAAGCACAACAAACATCAATAAAAAAATTCTAAAGAACATATATTATGTTATATTGTACATATATTATACTATATTATATACCATGACATATCAAGTTGGTATTTGATAGATCTATGCATATCTAGAAAATATAAATATATCAAAAAAAGAATGGGAGGGATTTTCCGTGTTAATTATTAATAGGACTTAAAACGCACAACTTATATGTGTTTTTCACGAGACAATGACGACGCTTCTTTTTGGTATGGCGTCATTTCCACCTGATCAATATACCAAAAATAGCAAGGATACGAACTGATGAGATTATCCTCACAAGAACCGCACAACGCTAATCTTTGATCTACCCAGTGGGGAAAGTCAATACTAATTGTAGTATTTAGGAATGTTGGTTCCTGACTGCAGTGAAGAGGCTTGGTGTTCCATACTCATACTATGTGTCAGAGCATAACAGGACATGAGACTCGGGAATAATAAACATAACTATTTTCATAATGGCAATATAATTACAAAGTCTGGTTGTTTGGTAGCATAATTTGATTGGCAATTCAATCCAGAAATGTCAGGAAAAAAAATCAGTGATTCGCCTTTTTCTCAGGTGTCAAATTTTTAATCAATTACACGTTTGTTTAGAACAGTTACTTTGCTATCCCTTTGCTTTTAACTTCATCTCTATGAATTTCCACGTTAAGAATCACTGAGTGAAGCTGTAACTACATCTTGGAACTGTCTTCAATATTAGCTGATAGATTGATTTCTTCTGCTGGTCACAATGACGTAACCAGCTTGTATTTTTAGTAAGCACAATTCGTCACACAATCTTTTGCGTAAGTCTTACTACAAACAACACTGAATTCTCGTAGTACAAGGCCGTTGCTTTTGTTAGGTCAAATTTCACTCAACATTAGATAAAATGGTTTGAAAGGCCTGTTCTTTCACCACAAATTTTACCATTTGGTTTGATACTTGAATTTTTTTTAGATACTTTTTTGTATTGCAAACTCTGTACATTTCATCAATAACCAAGTACTGACTGGTACCTTCATAAAATACCGGCTTCACGTTCCTGTACAAACTAATATAGTTTTGTACCCAATCGCAGTACCAATGGAAGCAAGCTGTTTACATGCTCCTGCTGAAGTGAAGAAACTAAACAATTTGTTCTTAGAGATTTTCTAATATTTTCAGCAACTAGAAAATCACTCTTGGGGGTCTGAATGCGATAGGGTACAGACAAAAGGGTTTGTAGATAGCCCAGGTGTGTAATGGCACTCCATGGTACTTCCGGGGGATACTCGATTGGCGTGATGTCCGCACCTCTTACTTTTATGCCACAATCCTAGATAATTCTTTGGTGTAAAACGAATCCTGAAGTTGATACAGAGTGGGGACAACTCATTTGAAAAATTTTTACTCTAAAGTTACAAAAAGAATTTTTTAACGTTGAATTGAATTTGAAAAGAAATAACCCAAAGTTTCTTTTGTTCTGAACACTCAAAATCAAGGATATTAGAAAGGGCGTCACCAAAAGTTTTAAATAATAGATTATATCTCTGTGCATAAATCAAGATATATCTGTCACATTCAAGTATTTTAAAGTCCATTTTAAAGATTGCAAAGTCTATTTTAATTCTTTTAGTCAGCTTATCCTTTCAGTGCGGAACTTTTCAACTATTTGAATGAGCCAGAAAAGTTTCTTAGAGTTTATTGGCATCAAAGGCTTTACAAAATGTTACCCCAGTGAGCATTGAACTCAGGACCTCAGTAATTTGGATGTAATGCTCTCCTCTCTGAGCTATTGATGCATGTGTTACTTGGGAGATCTAAGATCTCTGTATGGTCATGTTCTATTGGTTCTTACTAAATGATCTAAGTCCAAGATTGAAGTGGTGCAGGAACAAAAGACAATTCAAGGATATCCCAAGTAACATATGGCTTGATAGCTCAGAGAGGAGAATATCAGATCCAAATGGCTGAGGTCCCAAGTTCAATGCTTACAGGTGTAACATTTTGTTGCTGGATTTTTTTGTTTACTGCTGCCAATATTGCCATTATTGCCAGTTCTGTGTGTTCATGAAAAACTCGCTTTGCTTCATAACATTTTGAACAATTGAAAGTTGTTAACTTGCTTCTAACGTAATTTCATTACTATAGTAGTCATTACTACGTTGTAGCATGTGAATAGCTCAGCAGCAATTCGTTTTCATAAATCCCTTTTAAATTCCGAGAAGATCTATTTGTAAAGTCATGCTTAGTAAATGGTACACTGTATTTGAGGTGTATTAATATTTTCAGACCATTTATTTTTCTTGGATATTTATCTCTCTATTAAAGAATTACAAAGAAGTATTTGATCACTCAAAATAGATTTCAATACAAGACATTTCAATTATTTAAGGAATATCCCCAAATATAGATTATACCATTTTAGCTTAATCTGTTTTAATGGAATTTCACAATAGATCAGATATGAAAGGCGGGAGACTTGGGTGTTGGTCGCTAACGTCATTACGACGCATCAAACATACATACTATCCTGTAGCAACTGCCTTATGCTATTTCAGAGCAATAAACGTTGGAGACGCACTTTGATGAATTTTATCAATTAACATTTAAATGATCAGGTGTTTGAAAGAACGTAAGTGGGTGGGTAGGTTAGCAAAGTTGACGTAGGAAAATCCTGTTCGAATTTTTTCTTTTTTTTTTTCAAGAGATGAGATCAATGTCTTCTACTCCACCTGGAAAGTCACCAACCTCTACATTGCCACACCTAATCTTCAAAGAAGATTCGGCACCCGTTGACCTTACAATAACATTTAGATTGAAGCTGTTGCAGATAGCATGCTAACGGAATATTTCGGGTACTAATTACACTGCAATGATCATAACACAGGAATTGATTTGTAGTGGTAATGATGAGAACAACCGTACATTTTACCATGACGTAAGCAATGTGTGGTATTAACAAGGAAAACCTTTGTAAACGAAGACTTGATAAGATACCAACTCCAGAGGTTCTTTGGAGTCACTGGCACCTGAAGTCAATTAAATATCATGCTGTTTTAGTTGTCTCCTTTGCGTGACAAAACATTTAAGCTTACTACATAATGCAAATTGAAGATGCTAATTATAGTATCTAAATAGTAGCATTAATTAATGACAATAATAACAGTAGGCCTCCCACAACCATTTTTAATCTCTAAATGACCTGATAATACTTAATTAATTAGCATTTGTTAATTATTTAACTGAAAGACAATTTTCACACTTTTGTTTATGTTGTCATTTGCAATTGAAGATAATTATGTTTCCTTTGAGAAACAACTTAGTTACTGTTCTATGAAATTGATGAAGCCTTTCTTACAAAGCTTTCAACCAGTATCATCTAAAACTACCAAATGAATACTCTCGTCAACATCAAAGAGCTGGTGGAAGATTTATGACTAGACTCTATCTAATTTGAATTTTCAAAATGTGTTGAAATTAGGTAAGAGTGTATCTCACTTGGCAGCATTGATCCAAATTATATGTCTCTTTCTACTGTTATTCTGGATATTAATTCCCCTAGTAGCCATCAATAAACAATTGAATCGACGATCGAGTCGAAATGATACGGATAATAAGAGTAACAATGAGACAATTGATGTCATTAAACAATTATAATCCATTGCACATTGATTTTCGTCTTTGTAGAGAGGAAAATTGGCCTTGTTCAGTTACTGAGTCCACAATAACTATTTCTACAGTAAATTTATTTAATCCACTTGCTTGGATCATTTGCAATTGTGTCGGACTTAATATAATACCAAATATGTAATGATAAATATCGTAAATACCATGTCCTCTATTCGTAACACATAAATCAGAAAATTGCCCATTTCCTATAAGTAATAGGAACCGGAAAGGAAATCTGCATTGACCTGTTCCTCAAAAAAGGGGAGCTCAAATTGAAGTAGTTCCTGAAGTTCTGAAATACTTCTCATTAACTTACAATGTCAGAATATTGCAACTCTACATTTTTGATAGTTATCTGTTTTCACCGCGATTATCGTTTCTGGTGGCTCGTAGAGTCACCTTATTGGTTATTTCGACCTGCCCTTAACATCCTGTCCAAGCCCTTAACACCTTAGCAGTTTTATGAAAATTAGGCCTACTTTAACCTACGTTCATTGGTTGGAATTTGTTTACATGAGAATGTTGTCATGATGTCATTTAGACTCTAAGTGCCAGCAATTGGGCCAATGACTCAACGTCATATCTTTGCTATTGTTAGGAATCGGGCATTTTGAGATGTTCTGAAAATCGTGGTTTTATGTGAATAATTGAGAAGCATAAATATTTGCTTCATTGTCATACAGATTTGTACGACCATTATCGGTTTCCAGAGAGATTTATTTTTCATGTTAAAGAACATTGTGAAACACAAAAAATACGTAGTTGACTGGACTGAACTTAAGTCAGGTCATGAAACGCTTTTGCAATTCGTTGTTGATGAATGAATGATCCTACTCGCGTAAGCAGTCGCAAGTAGGGTGTAGGTTATGAGAGAACGGAAGAATTTCACTTCGTATCCACCACGTGAGGCTCCGCTGCATTAAGATCTGTAATTTTTCCCAATAAGCTATAGTTAGCAACCTGACCGCTATAATAAGATCCATAATAAGCTCGTAACGCCTGTAATCCTGACTCGGCATCCAGAATAATACCGGATACGCATAATGCTTTACGAGATGAATAGTTATTTTTTATGAAGCTTAGTTAGAAATCAAAAAGAGTGCACTGAGTACTCGACAGGTACTTCACGGCACATAAACCCGTTCTAACGATACGCCACTGTCTTTTCTCCGTGATTCATCTCGGTACGGGTACCAGCACCAAGCCAATTTCCAAGTTACAAGATCATTTGTTTCATGTAGGATTATCATCACACGCTTCACTGTAAATCCCATTAATCAGACTGAGATTAACTGGCGCTGGAATATCATGTCAAAATTGTATCATACATGAAGACAAATACTGTCATGGGCTCGTAAGAAGTTATTTTTCAATTACACAGTCGACATTTGGAACGGCGGGGTTGCTCGGAAGTAACTTTCTACATATCATTGGCTGATTGGGACGTCAACCGCTGTGGTTGGCGTTGGAGCTTTTACACGAGATTATGATCATAGCGCTTCGGAGAGGTGAACCGTCCGTTGAGATTAACAACCAAGGGCATAGTTTATAAAGAATAACAGTAATTAGTAATAGTCTAGAAAGATGTTCTAAGATAATTTCAAACAGTTTCAATAGCTCTGTGAGACACAGGATAGCCCATTGACTGGCTGCTGTGATCAATGAGAAAGGTTTCAAAATGTTTTAATCTGCTGCGAAATTCTTTGTAGAAACGTTTAAAAACACAATTTTTCTTGTAGATCTATATCCTGGTGCTGACATTAAAAAACTGTATGTTCTATTTCATGTTGGGAATAAGCTATCAACAAGAATATTTCGTTGGTGAATAAATCTTGGTTCTGCAGGCGCAATCTAGCAAACGTGCGCGGCTGTAACCTGTGTATTCCACAGCAATTACTTCTTGTTGCCAGGGGCAGGATCAAGTTAAAATTAAAGAGTAGAGGAGTTCATTATACACCTTATGTACCCATAATGATAACAGGCTTGGGATGATAAATGATTCTTTACTGTCTATTTTCTGCCTGAGAAAGCCTTCCAATAAATCCGATGCATCTAGAGGTTTAGAATTACTTTCATTATCAGCGTATGAAGAACAACAGCAATTGACTCGGAAAATCAAATTTAGATCCTGTTTACTGAAAAAACGAGCACTAGTTCCTCAGTATTGGTAGCTGCCCCAAGGGGAATTATCTTATTCCGAATACAACGTCACAAAGTAGCCTCTGACAATAATAACAGTTTATAGATATTGATTTGATAAGGTGCAAATTTAAGAAGAAATAGCCTACTAAATGATGCATGAAAAGTTATTCCTTCCGAATGAAGCATTTTATCCGGATTAGAAGTATTTTAAACGTATTGATGTTCTGGTTTCTGTTGTCCCTGTCCTTTTACTGCAGTCCGTTTAGAGGTTGACCATGTCGATCAATAACAATTAGAGGAGTCCATGAGTGGGTGTAATGCAATGTCTCGTACATGACCCTCAGTTACAACCATTTTGAGTGATAAATGACCAATTTTAAGCAGTTTACAGCTTATGACCTTGTTACTTCACTCCTGACCTTGACCTTGATTCTGTGATTTTTAATGCGCAATCTCAACCGGAAGTAGCTCAATACTTTGCGCGTCAAGCGTCAGAATGTTCTGAAAATCTAAGTGCAAAAAAAGAGAGCAAAAAGCGAAAAAGAGAAATTCACATCCTTTTTTGTTTTCCCCTTTTCTCTTTGGTGTTCAAAACAAGTCAACAGCAGATAATTAAACCGTAACATTTAATTTTTGGTTACCTGTTGTAATATGATGATCCCCGTCTCCTTGAAAGTAGTTTTCTCACCGGCTTCTTTTCTCCGATGACCTCTACGCCAGGAGGACGGAAAAACGATAATGGCATCATCTTGATTAAGACTGTCCTAACAAATCCCTTTGTTCGTAATCGCATTAATCTGACCAGGGATTATCTGCGTGACAGGATCACGCAATAGATCCCAATCATCACGCTTCTTCCTTTCTTTCCCTCACATTGTTGCTTAGTGTCTGTTACATCTTGGTTGGCTAAGTGCAGAGTGTTTTATAGTTAAACTGGCTTCAGTTCTCTTCAGTCTTGTAGTGGCGTAATTTTTTGTCTTCTCTCTGTCTATAGCTCTACCAGTAGAGGGAATTTAGGCTTAAGTCGGCCTGCATCATTCTGGTGTAACATAATTTAGCTAAGGAAGTATTGGAAGTTTTTCCGTTGTATCCTCCGCCACATGATGATATACATCAGTGATTTTAGCAGCTAGCTACTGCCATTGCTTCAAGGTATTAATCATTAAGCCTAAGGGCTGTGGCTATAATCCTCTCGGCGAAAGAAAAAATAACATGCTTAGTGAAAGCATGGCTCGACTCATGGCTGAGCAGCTATGGTATAATGGGATAGTGCCAGTTTTTTTGATATACGTAGAATATTATGGCAAATCAATAGGATTCTGCCAACACCGGGTTCACAATGGCCTGTAGTGCATAGAATCCCACCAAAACAATTGTTTGTTGCTAGGTAAGACATAGTTTGAATCAAAGAGTGAGCAAGCCTTCCTTTGTACTCCACATACATACATAATCATCTCTTTGATAAATGGGTTCACATTGTCCTTTTGATGTTTAGTGGTTTTATTATCTTTTGAAGCTGTTTTCGTGTGATGCTCAGCTTTTTTGGCATTCCTTCCCACTGATCCCTTAGTAAAAATTTAATTGGTTTTACTTATGGTCTTAGGACAAAATTTACGAACATCCTTGTAATTTGTGTAAAGTAATGCACCAAGTTTCATCGATCTACATATCAAAATGAATTTAAAGACCAAGCTTCCAAGTTTCATGAAACATCCGAAATTACTGATCCATGTTTAGTACCGATATATATATAAATCACCCAGACGACATTAGATACACAGTACAACCAATAGATTAATCCGTATCATCAGACAAACAAAGACCTTGCTCCAGCGGAGGAAAACAAGCAGCTTTACATACCTCTCCGTGTTAATTAAACAATGTCATAAATCACACCGATATCCACATTAATGATGAACACATTCCAAAGCCATTTCGCATTTTGAATGAGGTTAATTAATTAACAAGGTTAAATTATTAATGACTTCAATTGTATTCATTTCGTCACAATACGTGCAATAGCCCACGGTCGTGAACTCCGTCTGTGGTTGTGTAGTTATCCGTGTTAACCGGATGTTGTTACTGATAATAAAACCATTTTGAACAGAGAAAACGCGTGTGCCTCCGTTAGTGGTCAACGTAACGTCTAACGTAACTTATATGTAATTCAGTTATTCAATCCATCTTATTCGGCGAAGCTTATGCGACTATTTTTGTACACAAGGCTTAGGGGCGTGGCCCCCTGTTATATCCTTGTGTTGTTTTTCAATCCCCAAGACAAAGCGGTTTGAAGTTTTAGCAAGCTCGCTTCAGGTAAAGTGCGCAATCGATACCGTGAGGAAAGTTACCATGACATTTCATTTAGATTGATTAAGCATTAGTAAAATCAACAATAAACTTGTTAGTGCGACTCTAGCGACAGATAGTAGTTTCCAAAAGATTCTCTCATTAGATTACTTTAGACCATCGTTAACGATCTTCTTCACAACGTGAGAGCGTTAAATGACATTAAAACTGTTTACGATCAATTATCCAATGAGATCAACTCAAGAATGCGCCTCTCAATACCATAGCCAGAACTAAGGACCCATTCACACTGATCGATGGCTAAATTGCTGAAGCAAACCTTTATTTAATATATCCCATTGCAGTGGCGGATCCACAGACCTCTAAGAAGGGCGCCAACGTCTATTTGATAAATTTCTCCGAAAGACTGCATGAAAATGAAGAAATTTTGGTATGGAGGGGGAGGTGTCCCTAAATCTGCCACAGCATTAGTCAGTGCATTCAATGCCCAAATTGTACAATCACACACCTCTACAGTTTGAGACCTGGTGTGAAACAAAACAAAGCAAGTTCCTATATCAGGTTTTGAAATAAATCATACCAGGCACAAAACCTAAAAACATTTTAAATTTAATTTTTATAATTTTAATTTAATTTTTCAATTTATATTTTAGTTTTTTTGCTTGAAATTTTGGAAATTTTAAAGTATGCTAACTGACAAAGAGTCTTCTGGCATGAAAGAAGATAAAATTCATGTGAAAAACTCAAAATGCCAATCAGGGTAGCGAAAACGTCTGGTAGCCATCTTTGATTAACGAAATTGTAGTCAGCCATTTTGGATATTCACCATGGCTCTACAACTTACTGTAGAGACTAGCAACAGAACCAACAAACTACTTTTTGTTCTATCCACAAATTTAACATGTTGTTATATTGGAAGGCAGCCAATATCGGAAATCAAAATATGGCTGCTGTGCGTCTACCATAGAACATAGAAACTTTCAGTAAAATTGATCACCCTGAAGTTTTAACTCAATCTGCAACTTTAAAATATTGCTAGCAACCATTTCCAGAAATTACAAAAAAATTACTGAGGCGGCTTTGCTGTGAACAATAACAACAAGAAACCTGAAGGCTTTATGCAGAGCTGTTTAAGTCTCTTTGAGTAAAATCGCCAATCTCATTTCTTCCCAAATCTCACAAGATTTCATTAAAGAGACTTTTCCATGAGATTTCCTTAAAAAGACTTTTTACCAGAAAAGTCTCTTTAAGTGACCAAAAAGTCTCTTTAAGCAAAATAGCACATCTCATTTCTTCTGGAGATTTCATGAGAATTTGTGAGATTTGCTTAAAGAGACTTTTTTACTGGAAAAGTCTCTTTAAGCAACAAAAAAGTCTCTTTAATGATACATCACATTCCAAAGTTTCTTTAACATCCAAGTCTCATCAAATCTCACTCTTTAGTCATGTGACCACTACCTTGACCAATCAGAGTCTCTTAAATTCCCAAATCTTGTGAGAATCTTGGAGATTTCACCTAAAAATATTTCCATTTAAATAGCTCAACATCAGAGACCCCAGTGTTTTAGAATAAGTTATTAAAGAAAAGTATCCCTTATCATGGAACTAGGGTTTGAATTACACATCAAGTTTTAAACAAGGAAGTGTTGATGCCTGTCTATTCCTGTTAGTTTCAGATTCTCTCACGAAGAAAAAGCAAACAATTGATGATGAAGGTCATATTTAATACTTTTTTATGAATAAGTGAATTATCAAACAACTAAACTTTACAGAGTGATGCTAACACTTATTTTGAAGGACCAAAACATCTGAGATTCCACCGTTCTTACAGATGGTACATTTCATTCAAACCTCGTTACTGCAGATATCATGTTCGGAAATCGTTACTGTTTTCAATTGGAAACATTTTTTCCGATTTCTTCTTTACTCTTGCCTCTAGAATAGTTTACTATATTTTGGCAGCAGCTGACGCCTTCAGATTTAGACTTTACATACTCCAAACATTTTGAAAAAAGAATTATGAAAAAGATCAAATGATTAGATGAAATGTTGTGGGAAATTTTTGCGTCCCCTACATCACGCAACTGTGAAACTTGTTCAAAGAACACTTTGGAAGGATTTAATTCCAGTTGTTACCTTTGTCCAACAGATATTATTCAGTAACTATTTAGCATGAAATCGTAGTGTGGAATACAATGCTGGGAAAATGACGGAAGAACTTGACCATTTGATTTTAAGAAACCTTTTCACAAAACTATCCTTTCGTGAAAAAGAACACTATACCCTTGAAACTTTTTAATTGAACTGGACTGAATATGTCACATGTATGTAAATTACAAATTTTCAGATGTTATCGACCACATTAGCCCATCTTTCAAACTGGGAAAGGAAAGAATAAAGATATGGTTTCACACAAAGGTTAAAAAATGAACATGTGATCGACAAATTTATTATACAACCGACGCTATGTCGGCAAAATCTCGGAAGAAAATTCTGCCCCCCCCCTTGTCCAAATCTGGATCCGCTACTGACAAGACTATCATATTCCCTCATGATGAGTTAAATTAATATTTCGCCCGCAACTTTGTTACAACGTTTAATTGAAGCTATGGTTAATTTCAAGTTCAATTAAGGTTTTGATTGATAGCCAAAAAAGAGTCTTTTTAACATCAAAGTCATGAAAACAGCACAATGCAAATCAAAGTAATTTAAATGTTCAAAGTGAGGGCCAATCTGAAATATTTCACACCCATCGTAACTATTCTTTTCACTGCTTCCTCATCAAGTGTATTGTTATGTGGATTAGTCGTCACAATCAATGTGAACTCGCGAGATCGTTTCCTGAGTTTTATTTTCGAAGCCGCACACAAAACAGTCATAAATCACAAGATGTGGAGAATCTCAACAGCTTCAGAGAACGAGATATTTCACCTATGAAACAGCTTCGTTTGACGCCATCTGAAGTAAGGGCACGAAACTGTGGATACATGCGTTGTAACTTTATTGATCTCATGTTAGTTTCTCGCAACGAAGCACACGAGAACTGACCATTTCATTTATATCTCTGTAGTTAGTATGGTAAAGGAAGGGCCATCATAAGTAGTGTCTTATGAGCCCATCAGTAAAAGGCCGACATCAACAAATTGTTCATGAACCCAGTGTAAAATTAGTAAGAATAGGCGTGATTGGAATATTTCGGAGGCCATGGCCAGAGAATTATGTCATTTAACTTGAATTGTTATACTTAAAAGTAGAGACACAACCAAACACAAATAACATTGAACTGAACTGACATCTGAAAAAAATCAACGAAGAACGAATACATGGAAAGTAAAGATTAAGAACTGGAACTTTGCAGCGACATTAAACATGAATGGATTTCTTTATTATTACGCAGAATAATTCATAATAGTTAAAACATTGTTTCATATTTTCTTAATGAGGGAATTTTACTGTGCTCATTGGGTGTTTCTTTACTTTACCTTAAATTTATTGATTTTCTTGTTCTGAATCAGTTGTAGCATCTAGCGAGAAAAATTGGGCACAGAGGGTGTGGTTAAGAAAGTTTTGCGGATGTTGCCTTTGAGAATGGAAATCAATTAAGAAGAATGAAATGCTAAAGGGCAGACAGTCTGGAAATTTAATAATGAATGCGTAATAGGGTCTCGATGATACGTATGAGGTTTATTTTTAACGCTGAATGAACGTCTCTTGAAACCATTTTATTTTCGTCACAAATTCACCTTGAAGGAGGTTCAAGTGATTCTGACATTTGCGACAGTTGCAAAGAATTCGGATTTGAGGCCTCAATGGCAGCCTATGAGAAAAGATATCTTGAATGATGTAGAAGAACTGGGGAGAGTTGTCTGCAAAATAATATTGCAGAAATATA
>JBCAUG010204631.1:0-19305 GCA_038406175.1 Haplosyllis leylae | reverse complement strand
AGAAATCGTGAGATTTCACCAAAAAATATTTCCCATTTAAAGAGCAAAGCTGTTTACAACAGCTCTGCTAAAAACAAATCGCAAATCGCACAGTGTGAATGAGCTCGTAAGACTCATTTACACTGTGCGTTTTTTTCTGATTGCGACTGTGATTTGTTTTTGTTTATAATGAGCTGTATAGGAGCTGGTGATGTTGTCGCAGTCTCACAGTGTGAACACTTCCATTGAGTCCTGTACAACCCATTTGTTGCGATAAGGAGAATCGCAGTCACAATCAGAAAAAATTGCTCAATGTGAACGAGCCCTAAGAAATGACCTGTATATTTGCCGTCAGGTAAATTTTTAGCTGTGTAGATTTTTTCGGTGAAAAATGACTCATACAAACTTTAGTTTGAAGGCACAAAAGCTTTTTAAGAATCTTTAGAAATTGCGGACTTTATTTTTGTTTCACTTCTCACAAATTATTCATTTTATTTGCACAGAAACTAGCCGAGCTACTTTATGAAGCTGCTGAACAGGATGAACTACTGAGGGCGGAGTTTATTGAGGAAGTACTGGGAGTTAAAAAGGAAGACCTGAGTGTTGGCGAAAGAAGTTAGTTTCGAAGTAATAACACTGACTAAAACACAGTTTCGTCCATTTTCACTACGTCCGATAAACCTATCGTATGCAGTAAACTGTATGTGAAATATTGTAAAGATACATCAAATGCAATAAAATTTCAGTACATGTAAATCAATTTGCCGTTGCTTCGGTAAATGCTATGCCTGATGGGGTTCTTGAAGTTTCACTTAACCAAAAACATCATGGGTAGTAAATCGACAGTGCATATTTACATTTTTAATATTATCCTCAACTATTGTCCGACGCATTCCAATTATGGAAATCCCCAGAAATAAGGTTTCAGATCATTGACTTTTGTAGTGGATGTCGAGGCAGAAGAGTCCAACGCTTTGGAAGTCATTTACGACAGAAATTCGTCGGACACAAACAAGGAAACAGGTGTGTCAAGAAACTCACCTTTAATTTCACATTCAGGTTTCTAAATGCACAGTTCTTTCCGATGAGGTAGTCTATCATTTATCTGAAAAACCAAAATTTAATTTAGGTCAAAATCCCCTTCAAAAGAGGAATTACTATGTAATTCCATAAACCTACATACATAACCAATGTTACAGGACAGGTGCCACGATACAGTCCTCATAGAATCAAGGCAAATTTCTGAAGCATTATCAGTTAAATATAAATTAGATTTAAATAATGGTAATACGATTCGCCGTCGCTAGGTGGTGCCAATTCGTTTTGTTAGGGACGACAAAATTTCATTTTAATTCTTTGACCGGCTTTTTTTCAGATGGGGAGCTCTTCCTAGCAGTTCATCCATCGGATACGGACGAATCAGGTCAGGGTCAGATGGCTGTGGAAATCCAGGCCCAGCAACTCGCTAAATTAACCATAGACGAAATAGTAAGTACATACATACCATTTGCACGGGTCCCACTGAAGGCCAGTGCAAAAGAAATTGTTCTTTGTGCTCCGATGTTTGTTGAGGCTGAACTCTTGCTCAGATGGAGCCATTGTGCGATCATTTTCAGAAATGTGTTTACAAGAGTCACAGCATTGTACACTACAATAAAAATATTTGTCAGTTGCCAAGACAATTTTCGTTCATTAATATTTCTGGTAATGACAATAGTTTCCTGTTTTAATTTCTGAAATATTTTAACACATTCAGAAGAGAAAGTTACACGGTACCAAGTTTCCCCAGGGGCAGCCGTTGCAGATGCTGCCTCAGACGAACCATCAAGATGCCGCTGACTTCGATTGGCTGAAATTGCACGGAGTACGTAACTGTTCACAGTAAACCAGTAAAACATTGGTCCCAAAGTCTGCACTGAAGTTTGGTTGCAAAGTGAAAAAATCGTCCTTGCCCAATTTAAAGAGTCGAAAAGCCCATTTTATTCTTAATGGAAAAGGTAGGGCTAAGCAGCTGAATTGGATGACTTGATTTATTGAGAGATGAGTTCATTTAAGAAGTGTGTACAAATCCACACCTGGTATTGGATATTGATGACCAGCCCTTCTATGTAGCTTTAAAATCGATAAACTAGGGTTTCTACAGCTGATTGCCATAGTAAATACAGGGATATCCAGTCACAAATACAAGTCGAATATCATGTGTGAAATGTCACTCAAACAATTTGTTGCTACGGGGCTTATGAATGCAACATAAATTAAAAACATTGTTGTTGTCTTTTTTATCTTTACCCGCAGGTGAAGGAAGTAACATCACCATTGACGAAGAAAGCAAAGCCGGTGGTTGTAGCGGTTGTAGATACAGGAGTGTACGAGGGTCACCCAGATCTCAGGAATAAACTCGTTCCCAGTGCAAGTAAATGTTTCGTTGTAGGTAAAACATAAGAAATATCATCTATTAGCATTCCGTCATTGACAAAGAGAGTGATAGATCAAAATGGATCCACATTTGAATTTTTCAAAATTTCTTTTACTTTATCAGATAAAAAAGTATGGCTTGACCCAAGATCCCCTGATTAATTCCCCATTGCAGCCATTTACACTACAACAATATTTGTGAGTTGTGGAAATCGTCAAATAATTTCGACATGAATGAGGCAAATATCTCCAATTTTGGAGAAAGTGACCCTAATTTTCCAACATTCATCACGAGAAGAGACAAGCAAAAATTAGTAAAGATAGATCTTTTATTGAATTGAGATTTCTACAGATTTTAAAATAACTATTAGTTTTTGTAAGTAGACAGGAAAGTAAACGAGATACGTTATGGAGAACACTTCCCCTTTAATATAGAACATTTATCACTGAGAATTTCGTCTTTTTTGTGTCTCTATTTATCAGGCAGCAAGAAGTCTCTTGGCGATCTAACAAGAGATGAGTGGAACCACGGTACTATGGTGGCAGGGATAATCAGCCTCAACGGCCCAGACAACTTGAAGATCTTGAACCTCAAGGTAACGCATCCAGTTCTTATTTCATCGCGGAACCAGACGGAATTGCTCTTCACAAGGGGAAAGTTTGTAGATCACAGTTTACTGTACTGGTAAATGACGTAGGTTTTGAAAATTAATGAGATTTTATGAATAGAGCAGATGTATTTAGTGCCGCAGTGCAGTTTTACCATTATATACAAAAAGAAAACCAGATTCCATCACCTTCTAATCATTTTCTACAATGGCCTACGGTGGATAGAATTCTCCAATCGATTTTTGACTTTTATTTTGTTAAAATTTTACACGTAGGGTATTGTATTTCCTTTCCTAAATTAAGTGTTTTCCCCCTTTTTTGCTGGAATTTCTGAGTACATTGGATGTACTTTCATTACTGCGACAAGGTTAAAAAGTCTTTGTTCTCAGGATTGGGTCTGTGCTAGTTAAAAGTACAGAATAAAATTAAAACATTTAGTTTAATTTGCATCAAAGTACAACCAGATACATATGATGTTCTGCCCAGTCTCTGATGAACCCGATTATTGATGTTGTTGCCAGTGAAGTAGTCGTTTTGAGGTTTCCCTAAATTGTGAACTAAATTTGACTTATTGATTTAATCTAAAAAAGACTACTTACAGTTTGGAATGAAACATTGTTTTGCGATATAAATGGTGAAATTAACAGAGTGGATCCTTTTTAGCAGAGGTTTCGGTTTAGATAAAAATCGCCCTTTAACATACCCAACAGTGAAATCGAGTATGTTAAGAAATTATCCTCTTCCGTCTTTTTTTGTAGCATACCCGATTTTACTGTTGGGTATGTTATATCTTTCGGTACTGCAGGAAACATAACATATCTGACAGTGAAATTGGGTATGTTATCGTAATGTTTTTATTAATTTTTCTGGATTATGTAATTAATTATGTAATAAAAAGATATTGACAGAAATTTTGGTTATGTAGCCGTTTCATACACAACCTTACTAATTATATTCGTTACATTATACTTTTTTATTATTTCCTCATTTCCCAAACCAGCTCCATGTATTCCCTTTTCAAGCACACACCATACTGTTAAAATTTGTTCAATTAGTTTACTCCAAATTAGTTTTAATTTGTGGAACACTGCATCAGTTTGAGACTTTGAAGCCAGCAATATGGTGTTTTGTCTTGTGCGAAATTTCATGAACCGTTCAAAAATAAAATACATTTGAAGTGTGCAAAATAGCCGTTGATTGGGCGACATTGATGTTCAAAAAAGATTAAACAGGGCAGAAAGAATAATACAAATTAATTTTTCAATGTTAGGTTCAACCTGTGAAAGGAGAAATCGGAAACATGCAGACACTGATTGACGCATTAAAACATATCAAAACGCTGGACGGAACCAAGAACGAAGTTGACATCATCAACATGTCCGTCGGACAGTTCAATCTCCCTGAGGGTCTAGACGAAATCATAAACGAGTTAGCCAGCAAGAAAGTACTCATCTCATCAGCAGGTACGTATTGCTTTATCACACAATTGATAGCCAAGGATTTCAATGCGAAAAGAACACTTCATCTACCTTGTGTCTGAGTTTCTTTGTGTCTAACAGATAGTACTGTGGCGGGCAAAATAGGGAAATTAGCATCTACTGAAACAAGGAATTCAATTGGCCTGTTTGTGTGGAATTTGGAAATCCTTATTCAACAGAATCATTTTCTAGTGGCCCAATAATTACACCTTCTTTCTCACCTAAACTGCTATGAGTGCGTGTCTGAGCACACGTGTCTGTTTTACGCTAACAAATTTTTTCGATACAACATAGTCGGGGTTTTGGCAAACAACACAAACCTGACATTTCTGATATTTTGGCACAAAATTAACGTTGAGGGGTCTCAAAAGTGTTTCAGAAAAATTAAGTTGCCTCAAGTGGTAACTGAACTCACAAATGACCATCACTGTACTTAAAGGCTTGTGTTACAACTGAATTTTGTTTCATGCACCACTTCACTTTTTTGACTTTCATTTCTAGAATCCTCAGAAGCCCAGTAATCCCCGTGTAAATATTTCTTTATTAGGGCATGTTTAGCTCGACCTCTCATATTATTTTTTGACCTCCCATGCATGACTTTATGAGGGACTGAAAGTCTGAGGCTGGCAAACAATGACCAATTAGCACAGTTGGATAAGCGTCAGACTTAAATTTTACACAAAAATGTCAGAAATTTCAGATTTCCGTCATTTGCAAAAAACCTCAATTGACGAATGTTGTACCTTGCAACAACCTGTTCAGTAAAGTGTTTGAATTTCTTGATGATTTCTGCCTTAGATTCGATTCACAGTACAAATGTATCGGCATGGTTAGGTGCAGTAAAAATCATGTGAATAAAGCGACGTAGCAACGTTTCTGCTCCATTCGATTCACAAACTGACTTCGCCAAATACCCACATCATTTTGAATTGGTTACTATTTCAGGTAACTACAGTGCGCACGCAACGAACACGATAACGTATCCGGCGAAGCATCCCAACGTTATTTGCGTTGGTGCCTGCAACTCGGACGGGTACACCAGCGGTCTCTCTTCTGTCGGGAAGGAGGTGGAATTCCTGTGTCCAGGAGAAGGGGTCGTGTCGACCAACAATATGTGTGAGTTTCGTTTTTTTTAGTGATAAACTTCTTTCCTTTGGGAGGAGCTTGCAACCAATTTAAAAACATTTCGCATCACAAATGAAACCATCACTTCTTGTCACTATATCGATAAACGTGAAGAATAAACGAGTTTTCCCTAAATAGAGCAGACAGAACTTTTAATGAATTCAGTGAATTCAGAGAATCTGAGAAATCACTGAAGCATGAACTGGGTTTAATTTGATGATCATCTTTGTTACCTGTGCCTTCCTGGCACTGAGGTAGAGTGCTGGTTTCTCACACAGGTGATATCAGTTTCAAATCCTCCTTTTACCAAAATAATTGTCAAATTCTGTAGATTCTTTAGAATTGATTTAGGGAAAACTCGAATGTCTCAGATGTGCATTATCTTTCCCGTGACTGATGCTTTTGTCTGAAAAGTAATTCATTCACACTTCAACCACGAAAGAGGTGTGCGCAAAATCATAGCAATCTCAGATGAATACCCTTTTCTGGTAGTTACCTGAATACAATGTAATTTTTCAGGTGACGGTAAGAAGTATTTCATTTGTAACGGGACTTCCTTTTCCGCGCCTCACGCAGCCGCAGTGGCCTCACATGTCCTGGTTGCCATGGAAGCCAAGGAAGGTAGAATGTCTCAAAATCATCAATGTATTTGATTGACTTAATTTGACTCCATCCAACAAAGCTAAGACACAGAGCAATGTTTCATTAAGTCATTTCTGGTATTGCAATAATAACACGGCTTAACACAGAATTTTCCCACAAATTTTTATGATGAATAGAAAGAGATTTTTTTAAAGACTCCATGGACCTGATATCCTTGACGAAACACTCATCTGTAATATTATTTCAATCTTCTAGGGTCGGACTACAGACAAAACTTGCGCAAGAATCTGATAATGCGGAATGTTTTTCGGCAGATGTGCGAACAGTCTCCACAAGATGGCGCCAAAGTGCTTCAACCATTTAATAAATGTTTCCGCAATCTGGAATTATTGTACGATTATTGTAATAATGCTATGAAAGGGAGAGAAAGCTATGTAAAAGTATAATGATTTTACATAAATGATCGCATTGACAGCAGAGAGGGGGGGGGGAGAGAAATGGAGAGAGAGAGAGAGATGGAGCAAAGAATAAGAAAATAAGTAAATGTTACTGATGATATCACATAGTATAACAAGAACGTCAAATTTACAGGCCTTTTGAAACACGTTATTTCACGATTCTTTTTTATTTGTAAACTTACTGCTCCGTTCACATTGATAAGTAATTCATGGATTGATGCAAGATATTGTTATCTGCAGCAATTTATTAACTTAAGGGAAAGAGAAAGTGACAATTTCTTTAATGTTTGCTGCTTATTCTGTGATCTGTTTTGATTGTTCTCTGGTCTTTTTCACTTTCGCTTTCACTTTTCTTTGGTGTAAATAGGCCCTTACAGCCATTAAGGCTAATGTGTGCAGGAAAACAAGTCTCAAATAAAATACATCTCCTACGTGTAACTTTTTTGTAATTCTTGTTTTAATTTAATTTTTACTGAGACTAACTGCCGTTCATAAGAAGCCCGATGCTATTACAAAAACCAAACAACCTCGAGATCATGTAGCGAAATTGAAAGGCGGTACTTATGGTGCATTTACACTGCACGGAACCAGGACAGGGACAGGCACATTGCACAGGGACTGGCACTGGGAATGAGACCTGAAAATATTATGCATGCAATTGACACCAAAGGGAAAACTTTTCAGGTCCTGAAAAATGGGTGGAAACCCATTGACGAAATTCCCTGTCCCTGTCCAGATGCAGTATGAACAGTTCTGCATAATATATAGTAACCCATTGTTTCCGATTCCTGTCCCGGTCCAGTGCAGTGTGAATGCGCCATAAAGGGTAACCAGGAACTACAGTGAAACACCCTACGCTGACCGTGTACCCAAAGTGAGTGCCAAAATTTGCCAGGTTACTCTAACACAGAAAAATTGCCATACTTCAGGAAAAACCTTGGAATTGTTCTCAAGCTGGACTGTGGAGCCAACTTAACTAGTGTACCATTCTGCATGGAAGGGGACGAATCCACCTTCGCAGGAAATTTGCCAAACAGAAATGGAGTGGTGTTCCATCAAAGTTGACTCTGCAGTTCATGCATTTCCATGTTGTTGGGACTGACTGTTTAGTCTGCCAAATTGACAAGAAAAGGGATGAACTTTTAAGCCAATGCATCTCATTCAAAGTGACAATTCAATCAAAATACATTTTAACATATTATGATTATATAAAACTTCAGTGTATTGCCAATCAAAGCCACTAATGTGAGTTCGATTCCCACTGGAGGCAACTTTATTTTTTGCTGAAAATTTAAATCCCTGTTGTCAATTTTGTACAAAAATGCCAGAGATGTCAGATTTGTGTCAGTTGGGAAAACCTCGATTCTGCATAGATCTATTTGTTTCACATCATGCCGCCAGGGGTACCACTTTTCACAGCTGTGAATAATGGAGGAGAAAGGAACTGCTACTTCTTAAGCTTAGCTCATTGGTATAAATTCTTTGGTGGCATTACATTAATATGCAAGAATGTTTATCTTCCTATAAACCTTGTAGTCAAAACCATGTGGTTGAAATATCACAAAAAATTCTCTTCTCAATAAACATCATGAAAGAGGTTTTCTGGATCATTTCTTTTGAGCCAATCAGCGAAAGGCCGACATCAGAATCTTTTCATGAGCTCAGTGTGAAATCAGTCAGGATAGACGTCATTGGCACATTTTGGTACAGCTTTTTAATCGCATAAGACAAATTCATTTTAAATCGTAGCTGTTTAATTAAGAGAAATTCGTTGAGTTGGGTCAAGTATTTTGGTTTTCTCTCATTGTACGTTCAAATATTTAATTGAGAAACCAAATACATATTCAATTGCTGAGGAATTAAAATGTCCGGACTTGAAATTTTGAAATATATCCTGGAAAATGTTTGAAACTGAAACGCCCAAAAGCACTCAAATTAAAAATTTTATTTTCGGTTTGAAGAGGCGAGGGACTTGTTCCGTCTTTGTCTGTTTTTCTTCAGCTTAAGAGTTATCCCAACTCCTATTCATTTGGATGTAAATGCCTCTTAAACCGGCTCTTACATGAACGTTGTTTTGAAGGCAAAAAAAGCAACAAAAGTTAAGTGTGATAGTTATTTAAAAGCAGCTTATCTAATTCGACCATCTCGAACGGAGTCTGCGTTCTGTCTTCAAACCACAAACTATGCAGTTTCTAATTATAATATTCTTCCAAGAAGGGAAGGAAACAAAGCATGGTTAAGTCAGAATGAATCGAAACTTATTTAAAATAGAACCATTGATTTCTCGAATTCAGGAATAAAAAACATAACCTTGCAAATAAAATAAGCTGTGGAGTTCTTTTGTGCATACTTGTGCAGAAGAAGTGATATCAGCAGCATAACGATGGAGAAAATCTTTCGTTTGCTTTTTGTCTTTGGTAAGTTTATTTAAGGTTTCAATCTTTTCTTTTGAAATATTATTCATTAATTTCGCTGTAATAACATCATGTGTAGGTTAGTTACTTTTCTGTCGACGATTTTATTAACGGTTTACTTGGGCACTTTATTTACACATTAGGGGTTTTCATTTTCAACCTTATTTTGGCATATCTGCCATCTTTGTGTTAAATAATTAACAGAACTTAAAAGTTAAGGTTAAAATTGATATTTCAAATTCATTTTTTGCTGACCAGATTTAAATAATTCTGTATAAAATTGGTATAGTTTTAGAGCCAAGAAATTCACTCTTAAGATTTCATATTATAGACCTGAATTTTTATTAAATAAATACAAGAATTTAAACTTTTAACACAATGGTGCCAGAATGAGGTTGAAAACGAAAAACCCAATTGTGCAAAGTTTTTTAAATTTAAAGTAACTTGAAATAAAGTTTATTTTTTTCTTTCTAGTGACAGCAGTCATCTTCAGTGCAACTGCACAGATTGATGAAGACGCCTCAGTAGTTTTTGAAGAAGTCGCTGGTATTTTTTTTCAATTCTCAGGGATAATTTCTCAATGATAATTATACCCAGCGGCATGAATAGTAGATTTTCCGTTCAATTCTAGACATTAAAAACTAAGATTTTACAATATCTTCAGTTATCACACAAAACCACAAGAATAGTCTTATGCGCGTTCCGTTCTCTTAGTATCATTTCCGAAAAAATTTATGGAATGGGTGTTGTCGCATATTTTACGGGATTGGTTTCGTGATACAGCTCGGGTACTGTTACTGTGTCTCTCAAATTAAATTTGCCAGGCTTAACAATTTTTCAACTAATGACATCCTCAATCACACAATCAAAAAGTAATAGTTAGCTGTTTAATATAATGTGTAGCAAATACGAAAATACAAAAACCATTTGCATTTTACCGAGGCTTATCAGGAAATTAGTCTAACTTGAGATGCGCACTTTGAATGTTTCGACAGGACGAAGACGGCCGCCCATTACAAGACAATTTTTTTTGTAATGACCTTGCGCATTACAAAAAAAGATTGGTGCAGTACAAAAATTCGTGACGCATTACAAAAAAGACCCGAAAACTGGTATCCCAAACCCGAAACAAGAACCCTTGCTATTGCCGGCCTCAGCCAGGGAAAGGGAGGAGTAGTAGGGTATTTTTACCAACCCCAGCTAGGCCTAGTCTGGGGTGGGGGAAGGTTACCTGGTCAGGGAAGCACCGTACCCTTAAACCAGAGCTAGCAGGGGAGGGGTAGGACATACTCTTTTCCTCTCCCCCCAGTTAGGACGAGGACATGAAATACCCTCGTCTTGGGTTGACCAGCTAGGACAGGACATATCACATAACTTGCATCTGACTATTTATACGACACGTATTGAATACTCATGCACTTGTTCCAATTATGATACGTTTGCAGACGTTGCAGACCGAGAATTTACTAATTTAGCGCTCAACAAGCCGGTGCAGCAGAGCTCTACGGCATTTAACTACAACGCCAGCAAAGCTGTTGACGGAAGTTGGACTGACTATCACTTCTGTTCACGAACCCAGGAGGAGGAAAACCCGTGGCTTCTTGTTGATCTTGAGGATGAGTATGAAATAGCAAGGGTGATCATCGCAAGTAATCCATCTTATTATGGTAAGTTATCAAATTGTTTTTATTGAGAATCGTGTTTTTCCATGCAATGTTGCCAGATCTGACAGATCTGCATTTTTGTGTTTCTGTTCAAGTTTTATTTTCTCATACTTATCTTTATGTGTCAGTTCTTTTACTACATACTATTGATTAAAAGCTTGAGTAGCACATCCTGCAAAATTTGTCAGTGACTGGAACAAATTTAACATACGAAAAGCAAAGAAAGAAGTGATTGTCAGATCTGTCAACTTTGTGTTGCTGGTAATTTAGGAAAAACTGGAATGTTATCTTATGTTTGAGGGAGCACCCAGCCCAATACCGTACAATCTTTTGTTTAGAATTTCGCATCTATTGACTTGTAATGAAAACTGTTTATTTGAAAATTTTTGCATGGCAATAATTGAAGTTATTCCTTGATTCTCTCTGTTGACTTTCCCCTTTCAAAACAGCCTTGCCAGGAGTGAATGTGAAACCATAGTTTAGTCCCCTACATGGTTACTGTCTTTTCAAGCTTTTCACGATGGTTGCTTGTGTGAAACTGAATTTCTCTTGTACTGACCCAACAGGACCTGAGTTGAAGGATTTTAGCGTGGCTATTGGCAGTGAGAATGTTCATCAGACAGAGCAATTTCAGGAAATCAATTATAAGCTATGTATGGCTTTTGATGGTAGCTTGAGAGCAGGGGAAAAGCGTTTGTTGAAATGCCGTAGAAACATAAGAGGAAGATACGTGAAAATTACTATGCGAAGACCATCCAGCTTGAGCATTTGTGAGCTCGAAGTTATAGAAGGTGAGGAGGTTTTTCTCATATCTTGCATGCTGTCGCAAAGACGAAACATAAAATTGAGTTTCTTTCGATTTTGGTTTTGGACCTTGCTAAATTAGATGAATTAGACTAATTCATCTAATTACACATGGATCACATGGATAGTGAAATTAACTATTCATGGATAGGTGAAATGCTCATTTGCACTGTCCTCAGATCAGTTCACTATTCATGGATAGTTAAAATATTATGTTGCACTGTACATGGACAGTGAAAAATGAATGAGTACTCTACATGTAGAGTGTTAGGATATGAATTTACACTATCCTCAGATAGTGAAATACACTATTTGTTAATAAATTACTACTTGCAGATGATAGTAGAATCGACTATTCATGAACCAGATGTCTCATTCAACTGATTAGATCAATTCACTTTATTTCAAAATAAAAAATAGAAAAAACACGAATGGAATGGATATTGTGTTGCCAAATTAACCGACAATTTCAACTTCAGCATTTGACAACGTTGCTCTCAAGAAACCTGCTTTCCAAAGTACAATATCCCACGGTCATGTGGCAAGCCGAGCAGTGGATGGACATCACAACAATCGCCTCAATGACAACAGTTGCGCACAAACCTTGGTTAGGCCACAACCTGCTTGGATAACAGTAGATTTTGAGTCTACATACGAAGTATATGGCGTAATCTTGACAAATGTAGTTATTCATAAGCGTAAGTGTCACCTAAAACCTGTGTTGTATTCATTACCAGAAATGATCGCACATTTGCACGGATACTAATTCACAATGCTATTTTGTTCCTTAACACCTCAACAATGTTTGGTACAACAAAGGTCATTGGCTAACTGGTCCGCCATATTTGGCGATGAATGCTAGTAATGCAGATGTTTACCTTTGCTTTCATGGCTATGAACACCCTGCAGGAAGATCTGTCAATTCTTAGTGGTTTGTAAATAGTTTTATAGTGGTTGTCTGGGAGAATTTTTCAATTCATTGTAATTGTCTCTAAAGGACGACTAACAACATTTTTTCTTAGACAACCACGAACCGGTCAGAGTTGATAGATCTTCCCATACGGTATGACGGAAGATCATATTTTCACTGTGTTACAATAGAATTTTGTGCTTATTTGGTGTTTAGCTTATTGCAAATGTTAAAAAACTACGCCTACAAGTTATTTTTCACTACCTCTCTTACATTTTGAATTTAAGGCGAATTCCTTAGAGACTTCACAATAGCGGTTGGTCCGACTTTCGACGAGTTCAGTTTTGATCCAACAACCCACAGTACCTGTGTGTATGAATCTGGAACCATGGGTCGAGGAGAGACTCGATACTTCAAGTGTGACCAACCACTTATCGGAAGATACGTCACAGTTTATTCCAACACTGACCACTCTCTGACAATTTGTGAATTTGAAATAGACGGTCAACACGCACCAGCCAGTAGTAAGATGAATACGTTCTCATAGTTTGTGAAAATTCTGTCAATTGGCGTTAAGAAACAACCATTAAGAAATTTTTTTTTGTTGTTCCTCATATTGAATGTTAATTGTAACTTTTGTAATGTCACAAAAGCTATTAAATAACCTGACAGAATTTTCCTGACAATGTTTTTTATTTTTGACGTCAGCATCATAATTTTGATTCCAGTTTGGCAGTACTCTTTTCTCAATTGTTTCAGACATGTGTGGACGCCCAGAGATCCAGCCTAGTATATCACCTTTTGTGTCAGGTAAAGCTAAATTCTGGTAAACGTTAAATTCATGGGGAAAAGTCGTAAGAAAAGTAAATCTTACTTTACCTAGAAAAGAATAGGCATTCATTGCATTAAAAAGTAGGAAAACGAAGTTAGCAAGTAGGCAATTGGGGACAAAATGTCTTGGCACTTTTAGGCTTACCAAGTAATTGGTTTTCATTTGTGCGTTTGTCTTATGACATCTTAAACCATTCGTATTATGTAATCTTAAAAGTTCCAAAGACCCGAATGCAACATGGTTCGTAGTATCGTGGTTACATCCCAGAATTATTTGTTTGCACTGCTTTGCAATGAAATGCATTTTACACAGCACAGACCAATAATAAAATAATTTTTGGATACGAATTGTAACTGTAAATCATTTTAAATTAAGTAGACATTGCCTAATTTTGGAACCAAACGTTTAAATCTCATAGAGCGTGCAACAAGAAGAAATCATGGGAGAAGAATTCGCGAGACAAGGACGTCAGACCTAGTGGATGAACGGATTGTCGAGGGCTCGCCAAGCGCAAGAAATTCGTGGCCCTGGCAGGTGTCAATAAGAAACAGGACAACTGCCAAGTTTTATATTTTTGGATACGTATGTTTGATGGAAGTTAATTTCTGCATTGACTGCTAAATTTGCACACTTTTTTATTCCCATTGTATACTAATTAAGGATTTTATCGAGTTTTTCCTTAATATCCAGAACACAAAGTTGACAGATCTGGCAATTCCTTCTTTCCTTTTTTTTCCAATGTTAATTTTTTAGAGCCAGTGATAAATTTGGTGGGATATGCTACTCAAACCTCTAATTTATAATATGAATTAAAAGAACTGATATGTCAAGATATGTACCAAAGGATAAAGCTTAAACACAAACAAAAAAATGCCAGATCTGTCAGATGTGTCAGATCTGACAGATCTGGCAATTATGGAAAAACTAGTATATATATGCTGCAGGTGAACACCTCTGTGGCGGATCCTTGCTTCGAAATAATTATATCATAACAGCTTCCCATTGTTTGACCAGGTATGTCTGAACAATTTAAGTGCACTTTTTTACGCATGCCGAATATAGTATTCAGTCTCTTCGAAGTTTTATTTTAGCTCACCATTTGCACTGCTATACATGAGAGGGTTATTTTCTACAACCAACGGAAGACGTAAATGGGTGAAAAGAATCTGGTGCTCGGGGTTTTAAAAAAAAATAGCCGAAATTGGCAATGGTGGCATCTTTGGCATCGGGGGCTTTACCGTATGACAACAGAAAATCCAGTAATAAAATGTTACCTTTGTGAGCATTGAACCTGGGACCTCAGCGATTTGGATTTGACACTCTCCTCTCTGAGCTATTGAGGGACGTGTCGTTTGGAAGATCTAAGTTCTTTATATTGTCACGTTTCATTGGTTCCAACCAAATGATCTAAGTATAAGATTTCAAGTGTTGCAGGAACAAAATACAATTTGAAGATATCACAGGTATTATGCTTCAATGGCTCAGAGAGAAGAACATGAGATTCAAGTGGCTGGGATAACATTTCATTACTGGATTTTGTGTTTTCACGCAGTGAAGCCTATGACGCCAAATTTTTGTGTGTTTGTGAAAGCCTCGGCTGGTACGGTCACAGACAAATCGTTCCCCCAAAGGGTCTCACAGTCAATTTAGATATCCCATAAACATCGGAAATACTGTGTTTATATATCACTTGGATGCCTGTTCCATAGGCTTGTGCAATAGGCATAAAAGGTATCCACATGATATTGTACATAGTTGTTCCGAAGGTTCTCGATTTTCAAATTTGACCGTGATGCTGTGTAAGAGGGACAACTGGTCAGCAATTCAGAGATGGAATCAGCCCTGGATTTCATAAGCTCAACACTTTTGTTTTTTCTCTAATAGTTACATCCACAGACATTTTTTACTTGTTCTGATGTCTATGACATTCAAACTATTTACAATATTTGCTGAAGGAGTCAACTTTGACGCAAAATCAATATCGAATTTTTAAGTATTCTAATAGCCTGTTTACCCATAACAACACCGTCACCATTCCAGTAACCGTCAAGTCTTATCATTGTGTTAATGGTGATGTGCCGTCTGACGGGCAGAATGGGTCTCAAACCCATTCAGCCCGTCCGGTGGCCAGTCACTACTGACACAATGTAAACTTAACTGTGACGGGGATGGGATCGGAGACGGGGTCGGAATATGTAAACAGGCCTTTAAGCTCTGTTTACACGTAACGTGTGTGTGCACGTTTGCGTCAACGTCAACGTCAAGTTTTAACATTGAGTCAATGGTGACGCAAACGCATTGATACTTTGTTTTTTAGACTGGTTATGAATCCACGATATGCACATGCCAACTGTAATTAGCATTTGTTCTTCATTAATCAGCTTATTTGCCCATCTTCCATGGATCACAGTTTGATCGATTTGGTTGTTTTTTTTGTGGAAATGTTGGCTTTGTACCAAACTAGCTTTACAATGCATTCCACCTGAACGTGAGCATAGTAAATTGTAGGGTAAACAAGGACTGGAGAGCTCCACACAGGACCATATATGTTCATACAAAAAGTGTGTCTCTGGAAATGAAGCATTTCTATTGGGTTCAACCAGAAATTTTAACATAATATGATGCTTTACCACTGCTAAACCTTATATTTTCACCCCCCCCCCCTAGAAAGCTAGTAATGGATTGTTCAGAGGAGTCCTGGAATCGTCATTAAATTATATCTATTGTGCAAATACAAATACAAATACAATTATTTTGCATTTCTCATTGTACATATATTCATTAGAGACGATATTTTAAAGAAAACAGAAATGTAAGTAACTGATAAGCTCATTCAACTACGATGTAGAACTAATGTTCCTTTAGAAAGCAATATTTCACGAGGCAAGTCATGTACAAATAGTCGCATATTTCCTATTTTGGTTTTAAAATTTGGTGAATCATATGATAAATTAAGTATATGCTTCACCAATACTGCTGAAATCTACTACCTGTGGACAGTAATTTTTTTACACATAGTGTATTCGATATTTGTACTTTTTATGTGGATTTAACAATGTATTCACGTCAAATAAACGGAGTCGTTTCAAAAAGAGAAACATTGTGTACTATTTGCAAAAAACATCTTTAATTAATTTACATTTTTGTCAACTCTCAAATATCATGAAATGGTACAAAAACTTAACTGAATGTGAAGCAATGGATTTACATTTCAAAAGTCACTTCAACTGGGACGAGTGAATTAACTAAAGTTTCTCAGTTTATTAGCTAGTAATCAATAGATGTACGTTTCAAATTGACAACGAAAAAAAAACACGTTCAAATAATTCTTTTAATTGCTTAAGCAATCAGGATCAAAGTTTATATTTTGTAACAAAAGATTAATTACAGAGCTCTATCTTACTGTAAACATTTCGAATTTTGCGACTTACACATTCGGGTTCAAGTTCATTTGTTCCCGAAATATTCCGAGTTAGTTCACCTGAAAATTGTACTTCTGCCAGTAAATTAAAAGTCGACATTCCAATCATCTACACAGACACATTAAAATAGATTTCAACGTCAATAGGCAAGTCGTGTTTTACGATAGTTGCTATTATTGAGCTATGAATTATTTCATTGACATTTCACAATAGAAATAGTTTTCATTTTAGAAGCGGAACGGTAATTTGGTGCCACAAAAATGCAATCTGTTCATCAAGTCGGCATATTATCACTGTTTGAGCGAATCTGATTGGCCAGTCCGGATAGTGCAGAATTACACTTCATTTCTTGTAGTGGAGAGAAAATATTTGTGCACATTTAGAAAAACAAACAGTATTATGTCTGGTGGGATTGAAAATAGTAGATAACAAAAATTAATATCCCGTACAATTATTAGTTTTACCTTTTTACATATTACATAAGTTGACCTGGAATTATCCAAACCGTGGCACTTTGATTATGTGAGTAGTAGTAAGTGCTCTAATTGACAGTGTTTTAGTCTGACTACCACTTCGTACAGGTGATCTTGACGGATGAAACAAGACTTCAGAACACCATTACTTACAAGAAAAGGTAAGAATTTATGTGTCTCTTATGCAAATACAACTGTTTACTCTTTTTGGGGGGGGGGGGGTTCCACGTGCATGCTCGCAAAATTGATTGAGACCAAGTTTGCATTTTTTTCGGATTTTAAGCCAAGTACTCACCAGCCATGGAAGGAACGATGACATTTGATGACGTACTGGACATGCTGGGAAGCATGGGAACGTTTCAATGGTTTCTGTATGTTGCTTACGCTATAGCAGCAGCGTCAGGAGTGGAATCTATCTACTCCAACTTCATAGGTAATTCCAGCATTTACTTACAAATAATTTTGGCGAGGGCCAAAACTGACTCCAAGCTGAATCATCTGAATGAGTTCTAAAATTGTTTTGATTTACGTCATTGTTTTGGTGTGGTTAGTTGTGTGCAAAGCTTGTAACTTAAGGTTTCGGTACATACTTCTAACATGCTGTGACATAACCTTATCAAAAAGCCTCATTGAACACTCGTTGTATTGTTAACCTCTTTAACCCAATTGAACTGTGGTCAATTGTAATACATAACAGTGGTCAAAAGACTTGAAATGCGAGTGGGCCAGTGAAATTTTAGGGAGAAAAAACAAACACATTAAACTGGTACAATATGTAAATCTGAATAAGGAAGAGGCTGTGTTATTATTAATTAAAAACAAATTAATTTTATTGAATAATTACTTCTGAAGCTTTGCTTCAGTGAGTATTGTTTTGATACCTACAGCAGACAGACATTTCACCTCCACACCAAAACTTGCAGTGTCTGTGTGTGCATGTGTGTGTGTGTGGAGTAAAACTGAATCACCCCCTCATAAAACTGAATCAGACCCTAATGAAACTGAATCAGTCCCTAAATCTGAATCACCCCTAAACTTGAAGTTAATTTTACAAAGCTTCAGAAGATATTGTGCCATTTACGGTCAACTTGTTACTTCAGTTACCGATGATCTCTCGATTGGATCTTATGTCTGTTCCTTATAAGCAAGAGTTATCTTCAGTTTAAACTATTCCAGTTCTACACAAGTTGTTGCTCTCTGTAGCTTATGGCATTTAAGCCTAGCTTACTGTTATGGCATTTAAGCATAGTTGTGTCCTGGACTTGTGGTTCTACATTTAAGCATCTGTACTATGCAGTACAATGCATTAAATACTGGATGTGATCAGTAGATGATTGGCTGATCCTGGAGGTTGTGGCTATTGGCCACACACTTGGTTGGATCCCTGTGGGCTCTCAACCTAAGTGTGTAGTCAACAGCTGC
This sequence comes from Haplosyllis leylae, assembly GCA_038406175.1. Taxonomy (NCBI): domain Eukaryota; kingdom Metazoa; phylum Annelida; class Polychaeta; order Phyllodocida; family Syllidae; genus Haplosyllis; species Haplosyllis leylae. The sequence continues at coordinate 697 of JBCAUG010204631.1, read as the reverse complement.
ACGGGAACTTTTGGGACCGTGTAACAGCAGTAGACAAAATCAAAGACAAGTCAACAATTGATAGGAAATGATTCATGTACATAAATTAAAGACAAATTATATTTTTCCTTTCTGTCAAAAAACATGTGAAAAATCATGAGAACCCAGAAAACCCGGAGCTGATGTTGTGTTGTGAGTTGTCATAACACAAAATTGTGGTGTGAGACCATCGATTTTTGAGGTTTGACACTCCATAACTTGCCTACATAAAAGGGAATTTATAAATTATTCTTTCATAGGAAACTTGAAAATAAAGGAATTGGGGGGACGGTCCACATACATAATCACTATGAAAATTCCCAGGGAATACGAATGCAAATTTTCAACATAAAAAGACGAAGGTACTTGCAAGAGAAATGGGCTCGGAGTTATGCTAATTCACACTGCACGGGAATGGGACAGGTACAGGGAATGGGACTGGGAGCAATGGGTCTTAATATGTTGTACACAAATGTTAACACAGACAGATACAGTCCAAGAAACACTGGTCGGATTCAGTTTAAAGTTCTGACTAGTTGCCTATGCCTAAAATCAGTTCTGACCAGCAGTCATCCATATACACAATTATAAAATGGCTGAACAACCATTATTTAAAAAGTCTTTTGAAATGGCAATAGGACATGTCAACATAATCAAATTACTTGATAATGCACACTAA
>JBCAUG010204521.1:0-19311 GCA_038406175.1 Haplosyllis leylae | reverse complement strand
CCCCCCCCCCCCCCCCCCCCCCCCCCCCCCCCCCCCCCCCCCCCCCCCCCCCCGGGACTTGCTACGTCGCAGTCGGTATGCCTCTTGCGTTCACGCAGGAGGACTGTCTTGTTTTGGAAATATTTTTCTCAAACGTCCCAGAATTTTTTTCTGATAACCGTTGGTTTAGGGACAAAAAAACAAACATTGTAAAGTTGCAAACAAATTCTCCCAAATTTTTGGGATAATTTGCCTGAGAAATTTTAAACTTCAGATAATGGCACCTGAATCTTAAATTCTGTAACAAATGGCTTTCGTTTGAATTCTGCAGTCTCATGACTTGCAAAAGGTCACATTTCTGTCGCCGACGGTATGGATGTATCTTGAACGCAAGACTGTGCTAAATTGGTGTCTTTGCAATGCATGGTCATCCCACACACACAATTTCTTCAGATGAAGCTTAACCGACAAAGTCCACAGAAAACTTTCTTTAATTTTGTCCGGACTTGTATCGACATCACTACCAACCCAAGTAATCTGAATGCAAATCAAATGTCTGCATCCTCAACGATGTCCTTCGTTGGAAACACACTATGCCCACGCTCCTTTTCACTGTGGAATGGGCCTGAACAGTATTAGACACCATCTGAACAAGCAGTAGAAAGCTTTTACTTTTTACTGGTAATTTCATTCACTGAGACCATTGTATCTGTAATTCCAACAAATGAGAAAAGAACCAGCAAGATCTATTTTCGACCGTGGCAAAAAGTAGTGGTGAATGGACTGGTTCTCCGACCATGCAGGCACCCACACTGTCTGCCTCCCTTGGGAAATGTTTATTCAGTTACATAAAGTCTCTTCAGCTCACAAAGTATTCTGGTTTTGGTCGAAGCTATTACTCACAGTCAATGCAGTCAGAAGTCCGACCGTGTACAGGAAAGTTACGGGAAAATGTTGCAAACATCAGATGGATTTAAATTATTTTCACATGAAAAGCACAGAAAAAATTGTTTTAGCAACAAAAATACGTGTTTAGGTGCAAGCAAAAAAGAGAATTTGATTTAGACAAAATGCTCTAATCAACTGAACAATCCACTTTCTAATATGGGCATTATATCTCAGTGGTTCAATTCGCTACCAGATGCAATTGGATGCTCTACATTAGTCTGCAATCACCGGATCCAAGGAAATGAATGATTGCCGCTTGGGTGAAATCATCAGACATTGATGGGCTCGTTCCATTGTACATTTGCGATGGTTTAAATAGATTTGGGAATGATTTCGTGTAATTCAAAGTAACTTCCTACGAGTATCAATCAGGCAAAACAAATTGCAATAAAATGATGTTGAATTTCAGGCAAAAATTGGTGACTACAGCATTGATACGTACAGTTCTGATACCAGAAGACACTTATCTACATAATCAAATTCTACTTGACGTCTGATGAGACTTAATGAAGCTACAAGCCTTGGTGTCTGGGTAAACTAATTCCATTAAGCCTTCAGACAGGACACCACACTGTAAAGAAGTAGTTGGCACCAACACTTAATGTACACTGGCTTAAGCCGTTAAATATAGTAACAAAACTGTCTAATACTTCCCTGCAGCTGTTTACAATCTCCATATATTGACGTACTCTGCTGGTAAAAAATATGAGAGACCCCGAAGTTTCCAATAGTCAGTCGGTCAGCTACTAAGTACATGTGATGTCCAGAGTGGATACACATTTCCATCACGACTATTACTTGCTCAACCAATGTCGTAGTCGTTGTGATACCGTGTGAACAGATGTTAAGAACATATCGGTAAAATATAATTGAATCAAGTAATCGGTATTGGCTGATAGGAGTTCATCTACACGGGAGACGAACCACTGCAATGAATTTCAAATTGTACTACTGTAACTTTAAAACAGTTACAAGAAAAGTTAAACTGAAAGTAAAAGTGAGCTGTACCAAACCAAAGATTATCTTGGACCAAACTGACACATTCGGGATAGCACATTCAAGAAAAACCAGGTACACTTCCACACTTGTTGCGTCCAAGTACTATTGGTTTTACCATATAGGCTTAAAGCTTCCGGCTAAAATTAGCTCTACGGTTGAAGGTCTGGTAATATGTCTCAAATATAAATTTAGCACCATACTAACGAGATCTAATTCATTTTTGAGCTAGTTTCAAATACATCGTAATGAATTTGACCTTTCACGATATTCTAAGGCAATTGGATCCATTGTGATGTCACCAGACAATTCCTACGTCATTTGAAACTTACTCCCCTAATTTTGGTGTTGAATCTAAGTCGCATTCAAATGTCAATTAATAGAAATAAAGTATGTATCTTTTTAACGAGCTAAAACTAAATTCCCTAACTTGGAAGTGTAAAACTGCACTTAAATGACTTGTGGTCACACATGAGTATCAGGCCTGGATGTCATTTATGAATGTAATGTTGGGACTGTTTAGCACTTTTAGCTTTTGCAGGGGACACTTGCCATTGTGCTATTGGCAAAAAGGTTACCATGCCTGGATGTCAGTTACTAATGGTGGTGGGAGCAAGTATCTGAATGTTTTTGGTGCAAGAAAGTCACCATGTTGAATTGGTTCAGTATTGGACTGGTAATGCTTAGTAGCCATTCTGAGCTAAAAATACATTATTTCCAACAAATAACATTTTTGTCATTTCTGTAATGACTGCCATCCAAGATGGCTGACAACACGTTTCAGTTAAAGACTCAGTGGTTAAAAACTTAGTGGTGTTCGATTTTCATTGCAAGTCTCTATCTTGAACAGTAGAGCCCTGGCAGACATGATTTCTGGTAATAGCTTGTATCAAAAAATAGCTGACATCATGACAACAGGTTAAATTAGACTAATTATTAGACCAAAGGCCACGTCCACTCAAAATGGAATTTTGATTTTTTTCCAAGTTTGTGATCTTTGGTTCAATCTGACCCCACAATGTATAACCAACATTCAGGCATGGTGACCTTTCACACCAAAAGAGAAAGTGCCAAAAGTATTCCATCAATTCAGGCTCAAACATTTATGCTTGACCCAAATTTAACTGCTTAAGTAACTCTTACGAGTCAACAAAAATGAAATTAAAATGAAATAACCAACATCTTGAAAAAGGTCTCTCAAGTGAAATCATAGTGACGCTACTTTTTTTTCTTTCTTTTTTTGCACAGAAAAGGTCACTTTTTCACCGAGAAGACCACCTGATCTCCAGAGTTTTGGTATTCAAGAGACAATGTCACACATGTATGTAAAGTTAGAAAACTCAAGTCCAAAGAATAGGATCACAGGTGAGAGTATAACAATAATAAACAATGGTTGCGTGCAATTATGACATGTAGACTGGTGCGCGAACGTTTTTGGGTTTTTTTTATAAAAGCATCAAGAGACTTCAAAACAGCTGTGGCTTTACAATACGAAAGAAATAAAAAACACTACAACTTGATGCGTTTGTTGTACAAATGATATTTCTTGAGGCAAACGTGACCAGATGGTGTATGTGATATGTCTTTAGGGATACAAAAACAACCTTTCAAGCTTTCGCCTCGTTTCAATTATCACTTCATAATTAGTCTAATTATTTCCATGTAAAGCCTCAAAGGAAAATGCACAGACATATCAACATTGTGTTTTTGCAACAAGCTAAGAAGATTGCCGTGAGAGGAATTCTATGCTACAGTAGCAACCATACTAAAACATCTTTTCCTGGGATGATGATTCTCTCTTAAGTGATTGACACAAATTGATACAGTAATTGAAGCAAGAAATCAATTTGTCTGGTTTCTTTACCAGAGACAGGATGTCAAGCAGTAATCTTGATATTTCACCAGTAGGACATTCAAACATTCAATTCTCACTTACAACTGCACTTCTTTTACACCTCATTTGTTATGTATTTTATTACATTAAAATCCAAATAAATGTCAACTTTATCTACCTGTGAAAATGTGTGAAAGGCATTTACTGTATCCACAATTGTCAAAGTTTCTCATTTCCTTCGGTTGTTTGTTGTTGTTGCTTCTTATCCCCGATGTTGTGTTTTGACAAATATTCTGATTATGTTGAAGAGCAAATGGCCTGAGTAATGTCAAAACTTGACTTTATATTTCAATGTAAACCGTCCATCTGTTTATATCCTTATTGGAGCATCTGTTTAGTAAATGTCGTTTTTATTTTCAATCTTCAGTCTTTCATTCAGCTTCTGTCTGTGCCTCTGGACTCCGTGATAAAGCAGCATTAGTCACACGCCACATCCTGTTGTTCGGGAACAAATGCTTGGACCAGCTTGGTCACTGCAGATAACCTTCCATGGGTCCCTTACTCCTCTGGGTCAAGCCACTCACGTACGACCCGCGTAAGGAAAATGTGTTTCAATAAAAGATTCATGTTTCAGAAAGGCCTTTTAATCGGAGAAGTACAAACGTGGCGTTTCCTAATAGACGGCTAAACACGGATATGATTCCAGCTTGTGCTGAGTAAGCCTGAATATTTATTGGAAATTCGAGGAAATATCCAAAAATACATCCAATGCGGATACAAAGCAATTTAATACGTATCGAATATCACCGGTACGTAGCATTTGGGGTGAAGCTTTTTACTGAAATAAAATCGTTGCCTGAACATTATCACCGAATACTCCGTCAGCAGCTTATGTTGAATTCAGACACCAATGACGTTCACATGACAAACTGCGGGATCCACTTTGCAGTCAATCTTAATTTGTTAACCTTGATGAAATTATCTGGAGATGTACTGTACCTATTGACAGCTAATCAATGAAGTTGTTCAACGCTTTATGTCTGCCAAGAATGGTATTAATACCCTATCTGCGCAGACACCGATGTAAGGTGTGTTACGTTCACGTGGGTCATTTAGCTTATGAAAACAACTACAATAGTGCCTCCTTTGCGCGGCCATCAATTTTTTCCAAAGAAATTGAGAAAGGCAACCACTTAGTATAGTCTCAAATAAAATAGATATTACTGGGACATAACACCACATTTCTGGCTGTAAAATGAAGGTGGGCGCCCAGTGGAGATTCCACTGTATTTCATGAAGTATTAAGTTGCTCTCTAACACAATACCAATTCGTTTCACCAACTGTTGTGCATTGAGTATACATTAAAATACATTGATGCAATTTATTAAAACACAGAGACTCAATCTGGAATTCCAGTCTGAAACTAAAGAGAGCTCAGTGGTTTCCTAATGCGACTCCCAGAGCCCTTTAATTATTAATGGCGTCAAATAAATGGGAACCGGAACCAACCGCTGTATGGAGTAAAGCCTTGGGAAATGTATCATCCTATTCATTAGCAGCTACAAACAAGCATTTCACACATTAGTCTACAATACAACCTGTCTTACTGAGCAAATGCATTGTAACATCACCTGCCTTTAATGGCCACAATTTCAAATAACTAACTGCAGTGTTTACCTGTTCACTGCATTGGTAAGATACTATTCCATTGTAAGGCCACCTGTATTTACCGCCGTTCTTCCATACAATTTAAAGTCTTACAAAGCAGGTTCCCTTGAGCTTCACGCCGTCATAAACGAAACAGGATCTTTTGTCAGAGAATGAAATTGCCTAGTTCCAGAGTCGTGAATGAATTGCTTCGAATTCGTGCACTTCCCAAAATGGACAGCTTGACCTTGATTCCTCTTTCTTAACATTAGATCCAGTGCAGAATTCAATAGCCTTGAGACATTTAATTTTCCCCAGGAAAATGAACCCTTCCCCCATGTACCCTGCATTTAATAGTCAATGTCCAAATTAACAGTGACCTATTTCTACATCAATAGGGTACTGCAATCTCAATGTCCAACATATGATGAGCATCCTACCTCGGTAACAATTTCTCCCAAATGACGATAATGTGCACATTGATCACCATATAATACAAATGATAAAGCGTTTGTATTGACACCTACCTGTAAAGGCCTGTGCTAAACATTTACTGTATCCAACATGGTCAAACGTTCTCATTTTGTTAGAGTAGTTCCGACACAAAGCCACTTGCATTGATCCCAATTGTGATGCTATTACAGCGATGTGTAAAGGTAGAAAACAATGATGTCACTAACTTCAGCTACAAATGGTTACAAGTTTCTCTTTGCTTTCCTCTTTTTACAAAAGGCCCTGATTATCAAGTACAATCTCTGTGCTGTCGCTTCAGGCTTATCGCCGTTCTTAACCAATCATGTAATTGGTTCTTTTATACCGTTAAGTTCAAGTAGTAGGTGTTATTGCATATTTCATTTGATAATCTTTCAGACATTATCAGACAAAGACCTTTCCATTCAAGTGTAACACGTTGCTATTATTTACACAACAAAACCAGCTGGATCTTCACTCTGAACCACGTGCACTATTCAATTCAACACGACACGTGTATTCTTCTGAATTTGGCAAAAACTATTCTGGAAACTCAGATTTCGAGTTCTGCAGCGGAAACAGTTTTCAAAACAAAATCCGGGCAAACGCCTCAAAAACCTAGACGCACGTTAGTTTTTCACGTAAAAGTTATTCTGAACAAACAATTTCCAAACTTCTGTGAAATGAATTCACCGGTTTTGACTCTTTATTCTCTATCCACTAAAACTGCAGTCTGCAAACACACACAGATAAATTGTGCATGATATTTCACTTTCCCGTAATGGCAATCATATCCAGTTCTATTTACACTCTGCACTTCAAAAGGAAACCTCCTCAGTTTTCCATCGTACCCGCCATGTGCCTTCATTCCGTGCACACAGCTCTGTGAGTTGTATCAGGACAGAGATTTCTGTGGAAAGTGAAGCTGTGCTGACTCTTCAAACAGCTGCTTCATCCTGTTCGCGTGTGAGAAGTGTTCCCTCGTCGCCCGATCCGAACAACACATAGAAAGAACTACGCAATGTTGGCGGTCATGCAAAACGCTTCTTCAATGAATGGTATTTTTCATTTTCCTTTATTTTTAGTGAAAAGAGTATCAGTAAATAACCTCCCACACGACATGTATTGTGTATTCTTGTACGTGTACAAAAAAGTGTACGTTAGACTATGTTTATTGTCACTATAAACGTCATAGATATCGTAAGCACTGCCATTGTAGCTCAGTACTCGCACCTCTCCATATGCTAGAAAAAGAACACACACCATTCACTGATTAATGGCAGCAATAACATTAGAGTTACCCTCAGTTTTTCTTTCTTTTTTGGCATAAAAATAACATGTAGTCCACCAGCACCCAGAAGTTTATACTACTACTGCCCTCTTGCAATCACAAATGAAAATGACCTCATTCCATTACTTGGATAGCCCCGAACGAAAAATTTGCTGCAACAGTCACAAGGTCATGCCGAAACTCAAGAAAATCCTTTAAGATGTCCAAATTTCCCCTGTGCTGGAGATGAATGTCATGTTTCTCATACTTTTAAGTAAATTTATTGAGTTTTCTCGGTCTGGAAAAAATGAACATCCAAATTCTCTGTTTTCCCTGTGGGGTAGCAACTTAATGTATATAGATTTCACTATCATTTTAAGAAGGTGCAATGGTGTGCAATGATTTTAATCTTTTGGGAAAGGTTAGCACAAGTGGATAAATTACAATCGATCACTTTCATTCCGCATAAATGTAGTTCTTTTTTTGGTGTGGCTCTTCTTATCTCTTATCAGTTTCTTGGATTGAAGAAATATCAATATACTTACCTCTCGGTGTGTGTAATTGAAATTTTTTGAATTTTCTTAATTAAATTCCTTTGGAGGTCCGAGAACGTGAATTAAAAGCTGTCCCGTTGAGATCATTAAGCCACAACCTTACACAATACATGTTCAAATTAGCCAGTCACACTGAACAACCATCCCACACTCACTTGTAAAGCGGTAGTTTCAGCTGAGCGCAATTTTCTGTAAGGAGGCCCCATTGCCCCGGTATAATAATTGCCTGGTCTATTCGCATAGAAATCCTCAACTGAAGTGGACAGTAAACTAGATTGCTTACAGCTGTGTTGATGGTTTCGACACAACCTTTTCAGCCACTTTAATTTAGTCAAGAGAACAATAGTTATAACTAATGTTGTGCCCTTTCTTCCACTTCAGCAGCTTCTCTTTGGTTGGAATAAACAATGTAATTTATTTCTCTCTTGTTATCATGGACCGTTTTTCCAATTTCTTCCTTCAGAGTTTGAAGATAGACTTGTTAAACTAATATCTTTACACACTTCGAGCTCCACTGTGTAAAGTTTTATGTGCCGGTTAATATCCCTTTCGAATTGTATTGGAAATTGGCAGTTTGTCAATGAAGAGGCAACAGCAAAAATATTGAGGTAAGAAACAACACTCAATGCGGCTTTTTTGGGGGGTTGGGGGGGGGGGGGACTTCCCGATTGAGTCACATCCAAGCAATAACGTCATTGAACAACGTCTCTTTAACGTTATGACATTGTTTACTGCAGAATATCATGGACACTTTTTGAAGATCTGGGTCGTGCCTTTTAAAATAATACATAAATCTATTAATAAAATATAAATTTATATTTTAAAGCCCATTTTCAAAATGCCACAAACGTCTCATAACAATTTGATGATGCAGACACTTCTTTTAATTAAGAAAGCCTTCATCCAATTAGCTTAAAAAATCGGAGGCGCGTCTTTCGAATTAAAAAAGAAAAGGTTCCATGCAACCTTTGAAAAAACAGCCATTAACCAGCTAAGTCATTAAAAATACGAGTGTCTTTGAAACAAACGCCGTTTTTAAAAATCTTTTCGAAAACTGGGGACACGGGTGAACAATTGCCTTGGACCACAGGTAAAATCCTCTGACCTGTATCTAAACAAAACAGATGTCAAAGCATGTACGAAATGGAGCCTATTCCATCATCTAAGTATTCGGTCAAAAGTGTGCGGATAATGATGACAACGATGGTGATGGATGATCACTCAAGGGTCGTAATTCCAAGGTACCAACGCCAAAACAAACTGAACAAGGGCAGTCACCTCTTCCTTTTCTGAGTGTTACCGCCATGAGTATTACAACATTGTCAACGTAATGAAATATGAAGATTGGACCGAACATTACTGTGACTCAATTTGCAATTTATTGGGCAGCTAAGAGAAACTATATCTAAACTTAGGCTGTTAAAACGTCAGCTACAAAAATGCTCCTCTCTGGCTTGAAATGAAATGGCTGTTTTTTTAATTTGCGTAAACGCATTCAAATTCAACGAGTGAATTGGGCGGAAACGAACAAAAAGGGTTTGGTCTGGACTTCATCACTTCGGTTGCATGAATTGATGTCACTGTGGGAAAAGAATTCATAAATTTGGAAAATAAACATGTCATCACCGTTTCGAGTTTGTGTGGTTTTAAGCTGCCAGTCGTATACTTGTTCAAACCGTGCTGTATTTCAACAAATATTATTGTGAAAAGATGGAGACATACACACTCCAACTATCTTCTTTTAGGATTGTTTTTTTAAACACTTTACTGAAGAAACAACTTCCGAACGGTTTTACCGAAGTAAACATATTTTTTAAAACATGGTTTAATGCTAAAAAAATCACTGAAGTTATGTGGTTTATGAATACTTTTCTCAAGCATTGTGAATCCTCAGCAACAGACATATGACGCAGCTCTACAGACTCCAGACAGTGATGGGTGGACATTAATTCATAGTCCTGGGGGAGTCATATCCAACAGTCCTTTTACGTGGCAGTGTGCGACTTTTGTCCAGAACTCCTACCAGACATTTCGTCTGGCTACTTTCAAAAGTTACCAGACCAAACCCAATCTTACAGGACCAAATAAAAAGAATGACTTATGATAATGACTTATGAATATGATAAATGCTAAACATAGACACACTATAATAGTTTTATTATATAAAACTGTGTTTTATTGATTAACATTAGACTGGGGAAAACAAGATTTCATTTCAAAATCTACCAGACATTTGGTCCTGTAACTTTTGAAAGTTACCAGTCCGACAAGATTTTTACCAGACATTGTCTGTCGGACTGGCATAAAGTCGCACTCTGCGTGGTGTGTGATGCTGCTATACGGTAGGAAGGGTAAAAATAACCAGCTTCTCCAACACTTACACTTCATTTATCAAGCTTATTAGATTATGAGATCCTCGCATTGCGCTTTATCGTCCCTTTTTGGATGTGACATGAAAAGTAAGATAAAAATTAGCCGTGAAATGTTGTTTGCGTCCCCCCCCCCCCACCCACAGGATTCATTATCTGATGTGATTAATAATGCCATTTACTTCATACAGTACTCTAACAAATCATCGCAACAACGTAGTATCCGAGCAGGTGTCAACCACACATATCTTTCTAACGCAACATAAGTATTGTTGTTCATAGATCCTATTCAATTATGTTATCAACATTGCAGCCTAGCTGCTCCAATGACGCCGATGTCTTGTCCCCATTTACATTACTCTTTCCTTCAGAACACTCCAATTAATATTTCTATGTTGATAGGAATATGAATTATAAATTTTCTTAGGATATTTCAAAACAGTGAGGGATTTTATTCCTTATATGGTCAAATGATCGATAGAAATGATCAAATCGATGTTGTAGATCATGGTTCTTTCACCTTGGCGCGATGGAAACAAAAATTTCCAGAAAATGGAATATCTCCCAATGTGTTGAGAATGACACGACATTCGTGTCCCTTTTTGAAAACAATTGACTAAAAACTGAATATCTATATCGTCGTCTTTCTGAACTATTTATTACAAACTGTTGTGTTCGATTCAGGCCTTCACACTGAGTCAAAAGCGACTTAAACTCTAGATCCACACTAACGGATCGGTCAATATAAACACATCGTAAGACGGCTTTTATGCTCACTTCTCTCAATGTGACCGAATCCTAAGATCAACGTAGCTCTGATGGGATGATGTGAAACAACCTGGATCGTTTAGTTGTGTTATGTTATCAGTGACGAGAACCAGACAAACGAACCTTCCTGATAAGAGTCTCTCTGGGGATGAAAACTGCTCGGCTATCTATCTCATTTGTAATCATCAGTCTCTAGAAACGTCACTGAGCACTCAAGCCCTAAACAAAGAGATTCCATCTCAGTAGAAGTTAGTTTTAGCTCCTATCTGACAGCCGAAGTTGTGAGAGCTATAACAAATTGTCCCTGGTTCTCGCTAAAGGTATTGCGACTGGTCAGAGTCAGCTGGAATTAAGTTCAGTAAAGTCGTTGGATAAAGCCCTAAAACATCATTTACGTCACTGACGTGTACATCTGGTCTCTTTTACATTTTATACTTTAAATTTCTACCACAAACAGAAGGCAGGACCTTAGTATCCGGCGTGTATGTCGTACTGTGCATGTTTTATTCAAAACAGCAAAAACTGAGAACGATGTTATAACACAAATAGATACCAGCTAATCCAACTGACTTTCGTTTATGTTGGTTTTGTTTCCCCTACCCACCCTCCCCCACCCCATCCCCCTACACACACATACATCCCCTCCATGTCCTCTCTCAAATTAAAGGATTGCACTTACTTGCAGGAGACGCTCCTCTCAGACGATTCGCTTTTCCTGCAATTTCCTTCTCCATGGCGTCTTCTTCTGCTTCACGAAAAGTAGTAAATTTAATAATTTAACTTCAAGTAAATACAATATTTAAAGCACATGTTAATGATTTTCAAAGAACGTGTTGCCTTACAGGTGCCGTTCAAGTGACATGATGAGAAAGGTGTGGACAAACTACCTCAGAGACCAGTTATCTGCTGATTGAATGTCTTACAGCAAAGAAAAAAACACAAGACAGCCTCGCATTGACATCACGAGGTAATACCGACCACGCCCCCGTCCTTACCAGACCTAGCCAGGGGTAGGGGAGGGGAGTAGGGTCACTTGGCTAGAGTGCCCACCCCCTCCCCCAGACTAGACCCAGCTGGGGGACAGGGGACGTCATTTGGCTAGGGTGTCCATCCCACCACCCTCCAGACCAGACCTATCTGGGGGGTGGTGAGGTAGGGGAGGGGAGGTCACTTGCCTGGGGTACCCATCCCACCCCTCCCCCAAACAGGACTTGGACAGGAGGTACCTACCCCCTCCCAATGTCCCCTTCCTGTGGACAGATCGACAGTTACCTCTGAAAACATTACCTTCCCTCGTACTAGATCTACCGTTAGTGGTCGGTTAAGAAAAAACGAGAACATTTTCATGTTGCTCCATTTGTTGTACCATCTGAAACCAATGTTTTTGAATATCTCAACAGAGCATAATAAATAATAATGTGTTTTGATTTCTTGTTTCAAATTCTACGTTTTGAATTTTTTTTGTTGCCTGCAGGTAAGAGAGTTTATTTCTTAGACATATTCACTTACCGATACGGGATATATTATGAGCCAAGAATAAAGGTTTTATTGTTGTCTAAATTCAAAACCCTCACTTTTGCAGAAAAAATTCGGGCATGCAGCATCGAGCTCTCTGATTCTCCAAAGACGATGGGAGATTTTTTTGCGCAGAAAACTTCGGAGGCAAGTTGCATCTGTTGTGAAGGCAATTGGCGGTGTGTTTTCTGTGTGGATAACAAAAGATTCTCAAACAAGAAATTTATGTAAAGATGTGTTCAATACCGTGAAAAATTCACGCAGATGTAATGACTGCTGTATCTGCCTGTGATCAGATCTGGTAGGTAACCGATACTTTATTTCCTTTCGCAGTAAGTACGTCATTTTTGAGAACGATAATACAGTAAACAAACTGTAGATCCACTCATATAGACCACTGATCTGCAGCACTGTGTGCAATATTGACTCAGAAATGAAAACTAAAGACAAAAATGACAGTTTCATGTCATTCCCATTCTAATTACCGTACCTAGTGACTTTGATATGTAGGCACAAATGATGTCACACATTTTGCACAGAAGAGGGATGCAGAGCGTTGCGTTTAGTTGCACCTACCGACACATATCTAGATCTAGATTTAGTTGTTCAAACAATAACTTTTGAACAATCAGTACGAATGTATCGCTCCAGTGTAATGGTTATGATGTGTTTACATTGACCGAGACTGAGAAAGCCAACATCTACACTGCAATGGATGGCACCGAGATCAGTGATCAATGTGTAACCTACTCGGCTACCACCATAAACATGCCATTATGGCACTGCGTACGTCTTGAAGATATGTATGAAACACTTTTGGCTTTCTTACAGAATCGACAAAATTTTGTTTCCAGACATTACAATGTACGCGATCCACAGACAAGTGCACAGGCCGACTGGCATTGAGCAGTCACTCTACTGTAACTTCTATTCTGGACATGAGAAGAATGTTGTAGTGGCAGGAGTGAACCAACTCCATGTTTACAGGCTTAACTCGGATATTGAGGTAAGAAACTATTGCTGATATATGTTGCTTCAATCAACGCACGTAAAATGGATTCAAAGTTTAGCATGTCAGTTCTCAAATGTACGAGTAGTTCCATCGTCAGCGACAAGCAGATTTGCCGTCCGGTCAAGTTTTTTTTTTTAAATTCTTTTTTTTTCTTTTTTTTTGTTCACAAATAATTGTGAGTGCATCAGTCATAGAAAAGTGTACTTAACACAAGAGCAAGAATTTAATTCGGGACAGTCCAAATGAAGTTCACTGGTTCGCTTTGATCTGCAGCTATATTTTGAGCAGACCAACCAGCCTGACTTTTCTTAAGTACTGCCAGTTACCTCTGAACTACCATTGTCCTTTCAGTCCGGGTCTAAAGATAAGGCGCAAGATGGCTTCAAGGCAAAGAAATGCAAACTGGAGCTGTTGGCTTCGTTTTCTCTGTTTGGTAACATTGTTTCAATGCAGTGCGTGAAACTAGCAGGGAACACACGGGATTCACTTCTACTCAGTTTTAAAGAGGCGAAGGTGAGTACAGCTGGATCTTCCTTTGGATGGTCACCTCCCCTTGACGGCCAAATTCGATGTCTTGTCCTGTGAATGTCCGCTATTGTTGGTGTTTCCCAAAAAATGCTTGAAATTCTGACTGCTGTTAATAGTTTATAAATAAAAAGATACCGTTTGTATTTTAGTTATCGCTTGTTGATTACGATCCTAGTACTCATGACTTAAAAACTTCGTCGTTGCACTATTTTGAAGAGGGGGACCTGAAGGTAAGCAAAAAAAAACAAAACAAAACAAAACAAACTTTTGAGTGATTTTCTGGAAACAAGTAAAATATACTTCATATTCGATTTACAATTTTTAGCGTACGGCCGCGTACGAAGTACGACGGGAGATTATGTTTTTACGGGTGTCTGTTAACAGGGGGTGGGGAGGGCGGTACTCGAGACCAGAACAGGGTTCCCCTGCCTCCCCCCCTCAGCCCGACAGGGGTATACCTCCCTGCTACTCTCTCCCCGCAGCCAACACAGGGGTACTTCCCCCCCCCCCCACCCCCTGGCCAGGACACGGTATCCCTCCCTCCCTCCCCCAAGCAAGGACAGGCGTACCCCTTCCCTCTCATCCTCTCCTTGGACAGGAACAGGACGGTTGTGCGGCTCGGGCGGTATGCCTCTTGCGTTCGCGCAGGAGGACTTTCTTGTTTGTTTTATCAATTTCACATATAAAAAAAATGACAAGTACACTTTGTCTTTTCGAGGATGGGCTGATGCAGCATTCTCACCACAGTCCGATTGTCCGTGTTGATCCAGAGGCGCGATGCGCTGTTATGTTGACGTATGGAAACAAGCTGGTTGTTATACCGTTCCGCAAAGAGATATCCAGCGATGAAGATCCCTTGGGTTCTGGGTAGGCGCTATTTTAATGCAATACAGTCAGTCTTTATAAGGTCAGTTATTTTAGCCAATGAATTTTTTGACTGTTAAAATACTCACTATCCAAAAAAAACCGTAAACGTAAGCTAGAAGTTAACCATTGTCATTGTTGTGTCCGGCAGTATCCCTCAAACAAGGTCTGTAACCATACTGCACAAAACACCTAACACAATACATTACACAAATAGCATTTAATATCTTGTCCCCAAATTCCAAAAGATATGACGATGCTTTCGCCAAAAGTAGACCGTGGACAATATGAATTCAATGTGATCCACTTTTTTTTTGTTTCAGTAAAAGCGCAGTATTGTCGTCGTACATCATTGACCTGCGACACCTGGATGAGAAAGTGACAAATATCATCGATCTGCAGTTTCTTTACGGTTACTATGAACCAACGTTGTTCATACTGTATGAGCCGCTTCCTACCTGGGCTGGGTATGATTCTTGTACACTTTTATTGCTTCAGTATGAGGAAACGTTTTTCTCTTCTGTCGGGTAGTCTATCTTTGATGGTTGATCTGTTTGTTTTGCCATGGTGGTTGAGTCTTAAAGTAGAGTCAAAGAAAGAGTCGCTTTGTTGGAAAATTTGACTATTAGTTGCGTTTATGTTCACGGCTGCACATGGATTCAGGTCGTGTTCACATAAAGATCATTCCGAGAACAAGAATTCATTTTCTTTGCATTTTCGATGTAATGAAACTTCTTGATCTTCCCATTTTATTGCCAAATTATTTGTCGACATACCTGTTGAGGTTCTTCTGTGTTAATAACATTACAGCTGCAAAGTAACGGGTTTTCTTCATATTCTTAGGCGAGTTGCAGTAAGAAAAGATAGTTGCAGCATTGTAGCGATATCCCTGAACATACAGGAGAAGGTTCATCCGATAATCTGGTCTCTGGAGGGTATGCCGTTCGACTGTACACGAGTCATACCTGTTCCCAAACCCATCGGTGCGTACAGTTCAATGAAAGTTCCCTTTTTAGACTCCAAATGACAATAGTTAATTTGGAACGACTGGTCATGCATACACTTACATTTTCATGTGATGGCTTATTCACATGCACGCAGACGGGAGTAAGATCCTGTCCGGGCACGGGGCCCTGTCCTGAAAAAGGCACAGCAGCCATTTAGGCATGGGATCCGTCCTCTTTTGTGTGCAGTATTTCTTATGGTACAACTGTAGCACAAACCAGTCCAGAGGAAATCCTTCCTTACAGGGATCCAAACCCTTACGGTGTGTTCACACTGACCAATCTGATTCCAATTCAACTTCCGATTCTGATGAGGGCTCCAGAGGAATGTACAGTAATATTATCGGACACTTTATCGGAATCGGAATCGGGCAGTGTGAATGTACCGTTATCCGTCTCTGATGTGTGCATGAGCCAAAAACCGGCTGTTCAGCTCCCTTTCACAGCCAAAATGTTTCTCAAAGATATCCACTGCTTTAGCGTTTAAAAAGACCACAGTCACTAACCCAAGCGCACGTACATGTTTTATTAATTGACAGGCGGTGTTATAATTTTTGCGGTGAATTCATTGATCTACATGAACCAAAGCGTGCCGCCTTTCGGAGTGTCGTTAAATAGTCTCACAGATTTCAGCACAGATTTCCTACTCAGTAAGTAAATTACTGTTTCATTGTGGATTGAAGCTACTGGTGTATATATAGCATAAAGTTATGCTCGCTTTAATCTGTCAAAATATTTTGTTCACCTTACTGAATCATGCGCGTTTTCATGCTAGTGCGAATTCAATCTTTCAGAGCAGCAAGAAAACACGACGATTATGTTGGACTGCGCTCAGGCTGCAATGATTTCGTCTGAAAAACTTGTAATTTCACTTAAAGGAGGTGATTTGTAAGTACACATTTTTCGATAAAGGCGTTGTTTACAACAGGAGGAAGCTAACGCAAGAACGAGATGGTTAACAACTGGTCATTGATATCCTAAGTATAAATAAAATGAAATTTTCTTTCGAACAGCAAGACTTATGTGGATGACATTGCAATTTTATTAAATGTAAACGTACAAAATTGAATTACACTGTAAGGATAAATGGTTGTTTTTCGCTAAATGGAGCAATCGTTTTCCGAGTGATAATTGAAGTATTGAAATTCTCTGATTTTACTCAATCCTTATCACTAAAGTATGTTCGAAATTTTAAATTCCTCGTTCAGGTATGTGTTAACGTTGATAGTGGATGGTATGAGAGCAGTAAAACGGTTTAATTTGGAAAAGTCGGCGTCCAGCGTGTTGACAACATGTGTACGTAGAACTTTAGAATGTTTACATTTTCCATGAAATGTCTTGGTCGGCCCCATTTACAACCAATATTTTGGAGACAAGTTCCTCTAATAATATCCATTATATTTGCAATTTTCTGGGGCGTAGCGAGGTGGGGGGTGTTTCTTCTTGAAAAGATTTTTCCGAATTTTGAAAAGATTGGTGAAGCTCAAAGGAAGTTTTGCTTTATTTATGCAGTAATCAGGTTTTCAGTCATTCACATTCGTATTTCTTGAGAGGAAATCTGCGCTTCGTTAAGACCAATAATTTTGTCATCATATTTAGATGTGTCAGTGCGGAGAGGGATACATCTTCCTGGGATCTAGACTCGGGAATTCGTTACTGTTGAGATACACGGAAAAAGATAAAACTGAAAAAACGAATGGGAACAAACCACAAGAGACGGTCGTGAGTTATCGTTCCGACGTTTTAAGGCTTATTCACAAGAACCGACAACGGTCCCGTCACTGTCAAAGCAACCAATGGCTAAGCCTTATTTAATTCGGACCGAAATTCGGGCTCAATGGGTTCCAGACCCATTCTGCCCGTCAAAGTCACCGTCACTATTGACACAATGTTAAAACTTTAGCGGGTCGAATTTCGGTGTCGGCACGTGTGAACAAGGCTTTAGTGGTCTTGGAATTTATATCTTTCTTTTGCGAATTTCAATATGAATGTGGTACGATGAAAACTTGGCAAGAAAAAAAAAGAGTTTTAATGCTAATTAGTAGTGTCCTTCCAATTTCAGGACGAACCACCTGTTAAGAAATTGAGATCTGAGTCTGAACTCATGGGTAAGGGATACGCATACTTTTTTGTACCAACAAAACTCTTTAAATGTCATCCAAATTGTCCACCCAGCATTAGATTTCCTTTTTGAGCTGCTACTGATTATAACACCTGGTAAACATCCTTTATTTTATTGTAACCATAAATTTACTATTTGACTAAAAAATGTTTTCAGCGTCTGATGTGTCACAGCTGGACGATCTGGATGAGCTGGAGGTTTATCTGAACACGGAGAGTAATCCACAGTCAGGAAGTGAAATCACGTCATACTGTTTTGAGGTAAATATGTTTCACTATAATAACATGAATGATGGGTGCACACAAAAGAAAAGAAAATAGAAATCTGTAGCTTCAGAATATGGTTGTGATTTTAAGCCATGTTCACACTCAGGCATCTGTGACTTCGACTTCCCAAACAGATGGGTTCAATGCATTTAACAGTCCAGTTTGTACCAAGTGACTACTGAGACCAAAGTATCGTATTGCAGTCACAGACGCAGACACTTAGTGTAAACGAGCCTTCAGCGTCAACGTGAACGTTCACATGTGTCAGTAGTGCGTTGATGTTGACGAAGTGACTGGGTATGGGATGGGGCTGACGCTGAAAGAAATGCAAACGCAGAGTTATGTTTGTACAAGGCTTCAATTCAAAACGTCCGTAAATGAGAGGTGGTGTGTGTTCGTGTTGAGAAGTAAAACAACTTTTAAGATCTTCCTTTCAAATATATTTTACTTTGAACAGATATGCGACAGTATTATGAACATCGGACCCTGTGGGCAAATGGTGATGGGAGAACCAGCCTTCTTGTCTGAAGAGTTCTCAAATTCCGTTGATCCGGACATAGAGCTGGTCACCACGTCCGGGTACGGCAAGAACGGAGCGCTGTCTGTTGTGCAGGTAACAATTAATTCTTTCCTCATTATGCTGAGTTAGATCTTCAACGTTTTTAATCACTCAACTTCTGACCAGATCCCCCGGCCAGACATGAAATATTTGGCCGTTCAAAAGAGTGACCGTAAAGCGGAGGTTATGTCGTGTTAGTCACGTCTGATTACGACATGAAATGTAATCTCGCGATTCGTATGTTCCTGCTTCTATTACAATAGTTTTGGTCAAAGATACGAATCACATTTTTGCAGAATGCCATTCGACCACAAGTGGTGACGACGTTTGAGTTGCCGGGCTGTTCGGACATGTGGACAGTGTACGGCTCAAATAAACCGGCCGAGGTAAGATCGTCATTGTACAAATATTTTGTCAAATTTAAAGTTTGTAAAAAAATGCGTTCCACAATAGTCCTAAAATAACTTCTGAAACAGAAGAATATTCCTGGAAGATTCATTGCAGTTTTTAGTCGCGCCGCCTCTCTGAGAGCGGAGCGACTTATCTGGTCACTACGGCGTCTGTATGTATGTATGTATGTATGTATGGTTGCTTGCTTGCTTGT
>JBCAUG010204410.1:3532-19311 GCA_038406175.1 Haplosyllis leylae | reverse complement strand
TGATAAAAATTTACCATACATTCAATATTATTTCATCAAAACCTTGTGAAATCTTTGGCAAATTTTTAACAAAAATTGAATTCAACAACTGATCCAATAGTACATTGAACCAATACAATTCTGACAGAATAATCTACAATTCTGGCAGAATGATCTAGTTTAGGGAAAACTTGATTGTCTCTGGGATGGTATTTATTCACAGTGGTGAATCACAAGGGATATCTAACCAGAGTTAGTGATGGAAATGTACATTCTATTACTATCAATGGTAATGTATCTATTGCTAGTTGAGTAACCATACCATTTTTTGATTTTGTCAGGATTCATTTAGGGAAAAACTCCATTATTATATTTGAGCAATCGTACATAATGTGATCTTAAATATATTCCGTCTGCATTCACGGCGAGTTTAATTTTCTTGATTTTTTAAATGAAACGAGTGGCGAATCAAGCCCTAATTTAAGACTGATTTCCCAGACCTATTTATCCTAAACATTGTGAATTCATTGTGTTAATTTCTTACAGAACATACCTGTTTTTTGTCCACTATGAGACCAATAATTGGAGACATAAGAATTATTAACCCGGACGGAATAAGAAATATGAGACCAATAATTGCTGACTTCAGATGAAACTGAAACAAAAGTAATACAGTTCAATACAGAGAAAGGAATCTCAACTGTTTTTTGTTTATTTTTAAGCAGATTAATCAGTATTACATTTATAGCTTATCTTCATATGAAATAGAAGAACAATATGCGAGATGAAAAAACGGTACAAATTCTACCGTACCTGATCCAAATGTGGCGATAATGCAACATCAATAAAACCAATAGCAGCCTGGCCTACCAAGACAGTGTAGCCAATGGACAACAGCAAAGGGATTCTCAGTAATGTCCATTTGCTCACTTTTGGGGCATCTTCTGGTTTTTTCTGGACTTCATCTAGCAAATTAAAAATCACAATTGTAAAGCATTTTAAAAGAACACTGCATACTATAATATTCAAAATGTGTAAAAAGACCTGAAAAGGACGGAAGTAAAGCCATGGACCCAAGTCCACCAAGAAAATACATTGAGCCAGTCACGACAAAAGGCATCATGAATCCACCAATCTGTAACAAAAAACCAAAAAATTCATTTCTTTTCTTGTGTTGGGTGCAGTGTTGAACGAAGACGAAAAGGGTAGTGAAATTGCTTCTCAAAGGGTTTGAAGTAACTGTGACCCAAAATATCCCCAAAATCACCATTCATGTGGCTTGGGAAAACGTAGGTTTCGGTACCAGTACAGACGATCAATATGTTTTATCATCTGTGGTACCAGTTTCGGTATTGGTATCGATTGCAAACATTTACGGGCTTACCCTGGAAATGTTTAAAAAAAAGCCAAGAGAAAACTCAGAAATGTTATATGTTTTGTGAACACCTAAGGGATGTATCTCAGAAGTGTTATTTTATAAAGAAGCACCCAAATGATATGTCTTGGAAAAGTTATTTTAAAATAATGTTTAAGTTATCTATCTTGGAAGCATTATCTAAAAATAACATTTCTGAGATACATCCCTTTGCTGTTTCTTTAAAAAAAATGTCTCTGAGATAGATCTTGTAACAATTAAAAATTCATTCTGAGAGGTATCTCATAGATGTTTTCTTTAATAAACAACTACCAGATATTTATCGGAGTTGTTAGTTGTTAACAGTTCCAATATTATATGGTAAATTCTCACAACCTGAACCGAAACCGAAACTCATACCGAAACCTACGTTCTTCCAACACACCCATTCGTTCCAAATTTGTAATGTCATTAGGAAGAATAATTATCAATTATTTTTAAAACAACCAAAAATATTGAAGTAATAATATTCTCCTCAAAATAATCTGCCCTAAACATGCCAGTTGAATTTGGTCAATCGAGTTTTTCCTAATTGATTTCTATGGAATCTACAGAATCTATAGAATTTCTAGAATACTATTCTAAGTAATTTTCGTTTTCAAAATTGCCAAAAACAGTTTTACAGAATCTATAGAATTTATAGAATAATTTATAGAATACTATTTTTGGTAAAGTTTAATTTCAAAATTAAAAGAGATAGTATTTTACAAATTCTGTAAATTCAATAAAATTCAATTAGGGAAAACTCGATTATGCACAATTTTTTACTTCAAATTTAGCCTACTTAACTTAAAATCACTTTCAATCAAGTTATGTTTGTACCATATGGTATCAGTATAAACACTTACATCGAAAAGAATGCCCCCAACCGGAGGACCAATCATCAAACCAATACTGGAAAAAGCTTGCTGGAACCCCTGAAAGTGCAGAAAAATAATTTGTGATTCTTATCCAAGATTTCCCAACACTTGATACCCAGGCCGTAACGAAATGCTTTCTGGAAATTACCATGACCATAGAAACTCTGTTCGGAAAGGTATAAGAGGCAATTGCTAGACTTGCTGTTCCTGATGCTGAATTACCCAAAGCTTCTACTGATCTGACCACAATACACATGACCAGGTAGATTGTTCCTTTAGGGCACCATTCTAACATTCTGCAAAAGTAGACTGCATGTGTGTGTGTTTTTGTGTGTGTGTGTGTGTGTGTGTGTGTGCATGGATGGGTGTGTGTGTGTGCGTGTGTGTATTACCCAAAGAGTATTGCACATACACTGGTGACTAATATCCCCGTTACAAACATGAACTTGGCGCCAATTTTTGTCATCTGTAAAAATCATAGGATACTATGTAAAACAGATTCAATCATGGGGGAAAATGTCTTCTTTGGGTTTTGTCACTTCGAAGTCAAGTTATTTACAATACTAATTGTTCTTTGCGTGAATTATTTTTACTGTTACAATTTTTATGATAATTTAAATTGAAAACAAAACTTCTCATTTTCCGAGAAAGGATTAGTCTTGTTACTCACAAAAAAACCCCAAACAGGAGACATGAGAAACCCAATCAGTTGAAATGATGAGAAAATAATACCAACAGCTGCATTGTTGATGCCTTTTTTCGTTCCCTTGAAGATAAAGTTTATACCGGTACATATGTTTTACTACTTATGTGTTGTGGCATAAGAATCAATTATTTTAGCAACTTTTTCCTCCTTAAATCTTCTGTTTTTGGACAAATTTCAAAAGGCATTCTACCAATTTTGAAACATGACCTTTGACAGAACCTCTTAATCACAAGTTCAGAGTCACAGTAACATTCGAAATGTCCCTTGTCAAATTCGTTCAACTGAGACCACATTTACATTTTAAGACAGAATTTACATCGAGGGGTTTGAAAAAGTTCAATAAAAATAAAGTTGCCTCCAGTAAGAGTTAGTTGTCAGTCTGAATCTTTAACATGAACACCCTTTGTAAAGTCATGCTCTTAATTTTTGATTCTAGAAATGATGGAAGTCCAAAAAGTAAAATGGTGCATGAGGCTACCTTAATGTCTCCCAAGTAGCACATGTCACGTTGCCACAATTGGATTACCATTAGACTTCTAAACCAGTAATGCATGGTCAGTCGGCTTTTCACGATACACATTTCTGTCAGATTATCTGACAGATCTCTACAGAGAGAAGAGCAAAAAAAATCGTCAAAAATTGCCTCCAGTGGGGTTGGATCTCAGGACCTCTGGATCATCACTACAATGCCTTACCAACTGTTATATAATAAATTTGACCATGAACTTGTTGTACTAGTTGTTGAACCTGTACATAAGTAAAACCTATATTTAACTTGTTGTGCCAGACATGAGCTCATAGTAGGAGGAGCTCATTGTGATGAAGCTGTAGTCCAACAGTACATAAGGGATGAGCCCTGCTGGGCTCCACAGAGTTTATAATAGAGAAAAGCTTGACTCTTGAAAAAGCTGTAGTTTGTTTGCTGTGAAGAATAAAGTTACACAAAAGTAAACTTTAAGTAATTTGACTATTTCTTTATTTAGGATAATTACATAGTTCATAGAAAGCTCAGAATCCGGATATAACACAACTGAGCTAGGCAGGAATCTGTTAGGCAGGAGATTTCTGAAGTGAGCTTTGTTTGTTTCAGGCACCACTTCACATGTTGGTTCATTTCTAGAATAAATAGAGCATGACTTTATAAAGGCCTTAATGATTCACACAGTCAACTGGTGATTTAGCAAAGTTGGTAGAGCCTTAGAGTGATGATCTGGAGCTCCTGGGTTCCAATCCCACTGGGGGCAATTTTTAACTTTTTTTTTTTTTTTGCTCTTCGCTGTATGAATATCTGTCAGATAATCTGACAGAAACGTGTATCGTGAAAAACCCGAGTGTGTTTCATTCAATTCCCACTGGAGTCAAATTTATGTTTGTTGCAACTTTTTAAAACCCCTCAACGTAAATTCAAATTTGATCTTATCGCGAAAAACTCGAATTGACACAATTTGACATAACCAGTGCTGCTTGAAACTGGTGATTGTTTGAGGCACAGCTGGCATGGAAAGCTTTGTGGCTTATCAGACTAGTAATCCTAGGATCTGTTTGTTGTGATTAAAAGCATTCAGAAACAAATTTATCCAAACTAAATATAAGAAAGTGTATTCTTCAGAAAACCTCGAATGGGAATGGGAAAAAACGAGACCACAACGTCACAAATTTGGTTTAAAAGCCGTCCTTCTTTTCAGACATACAAAACAGACCTTACCTGGTTGGGAAAGAAAGGGGCTAGGAGGGAGTAAAAAGTAGCTCCGCACATGGAAGATAAACATATTGTAATCAGCACAAGATACTGTTTTCCAGTTAACATCGAGGTTGGTGTGTTTGCTTGATTTTGATCTTTTTTGACTTCTGTTTTCACATCACTGTGACTTTCCTGTCTTTGTAAAATGTCCGGGCAACTGTTCACTGGTATATTTCCTTCTTCAAGGTACGCATCATCATAATTGCCAAGATTGTTCGTACTTTCCTTGGAAAACTGATTTCCTGAACTCCCAATGAGGAAACCTGCACTATTGACTGGAGTTCCACATCTAAGAGCTGGATTCTGATTGAAAACAATAGTTAATATGCTTCATATTACAATGGTGCCTTTCAAGTAATTATGATACTAGGGCGTAGCGCCAGAAATCAATGAAGCGTCAAATATTAAAATGCTGGAAAAGAAGAGGTTTTGTTCGGTGACACGTAGACTGAATAAGTTCTGTTAAATAATCATAAATGGAATCTAAATCAAGATTTCGGGGGCAATGGGCTCAGTACGAAATTCACACCACGAAGGGCCCGGGTTGGTTCATCCCTGGTTTTGGCTCGGAATGTACTTTTTGGTGTTGATTCGCTGTGCGAACATTTCTGATATAATCTTTGGTCCTTGAATGATTCGATCCCTTTCTTCTTCTTTATCCTGTATCGAGTTATTCAGTCACCACTTAAAATCTAGAATTTCACTTACGGTATATCCCAGAGCAGAACCAGGGCTTGCCATGCTGGTCTATCGCAAAGCACCCTTACCAGTCAATCTATTTAGTACTATGTTCAGATTCATCTTTTCTTGAAAATTGAGTTAAATTAGTGCCTATCAGTCACGTGATACCGATCACGATAATGTTATCAACATGGACAAAAATATCAAAGTACAAAATAGGCATGACCTTAGTTCTATATATAACGTTACACATATCAAAAAGTACACAAAGTAAGTTGTCAAATAGAACGTGTAAATTTGGGACATTGAACGGACTAATGTCGACGGACAAATGCTCAATATGACCGCCCAACACAGTGTGTTGTGTGTAACAGCACTGCAAGAGTACCCTGCAGATGTACTCACCTGGAACAGTGGATCTACCAAGTTGTATGTAAGGACAAAATTTAACGGCATCCGAAACCAAATATGTTTCATTTCATAGACGATGGTGCGACACACCAGCTTTTATTACATTCGCTCTTGTTACGAAAAACAATTTTCTAAAGTTACACCAAAACAATGAACATTCTGGGTCAACAAATTTATTACCATCCTGCAACCAGAGAATATAACTATTAAATAAAGTGCAACATTTCACATAAAATTCGTAAATGGAAAAAAACACCAACAAGTTCCCTGGTAGGCGTAATCCGCTGTACGTCGCACAAATTATATTAGCGCAAGGGAAATCATCAAAAGGCTCGTTTTCCTCCCCAAAATGCCTTCTTCAGCAGAGAACAAGTGTTAGTGTAACCACCAACGTGTGCCACTGAAGCTACATCTTAGTAACACATAAGTTTCACATCACTGCTCCATAAAGAAAATGCTCACTTCCAGAAATATATGTCACATTACTGAGGCGTATTACAATGTTTCACGACCGTACCCCTTTTACAGCCCAGTGGAGGGTCGCAACCCACTTTATAGTATAGGGGCAACCTATAGACTGGAAGAAAGTTTGGTCCACATGGGGGGGGGGGGGGGCTGTCGGCTACGCCAAATCCCCATCAATCCGCCCCTGCAACGATGACGTATATTTTTTCACGCAATTTTTCAAACATATCAAGTTTTTTTTCGAGGAAATACATTTCATCATATCATAAAAATAGCGCGGCCCTACTACGAAGGGATTGTCGTTTTGAGGCGACAGTTTTGAAATGACATGATATCTATTCATACCCTTGCAGCTAATCAGCACGAAGTGCGATAAACAGACGTAGATTTATGGATGTCTCTTTAAAATGAAGTTTTGGACGCTTCATTTGAAAACAATATGGAACTTCTTTAATATTACAAGATCACAAAATGTATTATGAATGTACAAAACACCCAAATATCACTTGTACTTATTAATTCATATTGTACAAATAAAATTGTAAAAGATTAAATCAGTGCAGCGCCAATTTAGCTTCTAAAGGCACGGCTCTCAATTTCGATACAACCTTTCTTGCATACTTGATAACTACGTAACACTGTTACAGATATACTAACAGTTGCTAAGATGCTGCTTCAACCGCATTTAAGCATCATTTATCACACTTTACATTACAGTAAGAAGGCCAATGACAACAGATAGCGACCTCACAAAAAGTGACATCTTAACGGGTTTGGAGATACAAAAAAACATGTATCAATATGGTACATATTCGCATTAACAGGACTTCCTGCACTCAAAAAGACATTGAAAAAAATTTACAAAGATTTGAGCAAACCTCCAATCACAGCCTGTTATTTGTCTCTGATGCTTAAACCCTTTCTGTATTTTGAAAAACTTGGGATTAGCACAATCAACATTGCAACAATGGCGCTTAATTTTACAACACAGAACCCTGACATCCCACACACACTACTCTTTCATTAAACACACACACCACCTCACATGTTATCGATTAATTAAATTTGTGTTTAAACCAGTCTGGCGAAACTACCTTTGCAAATCTCTAGAAAACCTCAATGGAACTAATTTCATATTACACGATCACACTACCTCCGCGGCCAAAAAAAAAAAATTAAATAAAATGGAAAATTGTTCCAATGCTTCCTGTGGTTCTGAAGTGACACCTCGGGAAATTATTCTACATTCTACTTTTCAATCATTCTTTTTTACATTTAGCAGACATTTATAAAAGATTTCAGTCTCTCTTTTCAGATACACACTGATATGGAAGCCCCCATTACTTTCGTCTCAAAGAAGGGATATTTTTAATAAATCTCATAGTTTTCTTCATCATTGGTGCTACAGTTTTAACTGCAAACAAATGAGAAAGTAGTTTGCACACTTTGTTTCTGGTAATTTTATGTTCGAAAAATATCACATTTAAGCGTGATCTAAAATATTATTCAAATCAAGTACAATTGTAGTACTATCATTCAACGACAAGTATGATCTTACCTTTCTTCTGCATGGATGGTCTGCCTAGGGGTTCAGGGTTTGGTGCAGGCACTCTTATAGGTTTAGATTCAGTGTGACTAGATAACTTAGCGAGTGGATCCTGATGAATTAAAAAAATATATATTGCGTAAAGCTTTTCCTGGCAGCTCCTGTCTGTATTATTTATAGCTGTTCCAAATGGATAATGGAAGTAAAGTAGAGCAATATCTTCTTATTGCCCAGGCAAAAATCGGATACCTGTTTGTTCATAGATCCTGCCGTTCCATTCCTAATCTGAGCTCTGCGAACTCCTCTTGGAGGTTTTGCTGCTACGTCAACATATGCCAATTGTGTTTGCCTCACTAAAAGTAAGTTATTTTCCACGTTTTCAAATTTAGCTCATGGATTGAAAACACATGGTGAGTATACTTTTAAATAGCCTTCAGATTTGTTTCTGAATTGTAGTTTTGGATATTAGTGATGAACAAAGAATATTGAAATACATCCCACCTGGCAAGGTTTTAGCCATATTTTGAGAAACTTTTGCGGTCAGCGCTTTCAATTTCCTGTCTCGGTCGTCGTGACATCTCTGCAAGAAATTTAACGTCGTGAATGTAGTGCACATGTTGTCCTGTGACGTTGTAAAATGACGCCACTGATAGCTGATTGGCCACTACCTAATTATCATAAACCTGCCAGAACGTTCACCAGATCCTCTGGACCCCTCTCTCAATCACTAGGTTGACTCTAAAGGAGCCAGCAATAATGTTTTTCATGTTCATTTCAAGAAATCACACAGTAGTGTTACGTGTTATCATAATTTATTCTTTGTATTTATGTCATAGTGTCTAAAATGCACCGTTACTGTTCCATGTCATTTCTCCCTTTATTTTTCTTTTATACTGCAACATGTGACAGTTTGCTTACAGTGTAACCTTACACTGTTGAAATTACTCAAATCTGATTGGATTCTGTTGTTTCTTTCGATAGACCAGTGTCATAGTGACATTTTGTTATTTGTGATGGTGTTTTGGACATTTTGCCCACAATCAGCCATTTTAAAAGCATGACCTGTTGACTGTGTTAATTGTTGCACCCAATCACATCCTGTTTGTTATTTTTGAACTGTGTCAAGTTTACACATTTGATTATTATTGGTATAACTTGAGTCGCATACCTTGTAAGGAAATAGCCTAGTTCAATCACATTCATCACCTTTACTGACTGCATATGTGCAGATTTATCTACCCAGTGGCCTTCCAGGCTAGAGGCCTTCAGTTGCTCTTGGGTTCCTGTACTGTCCACATTTGTACCTTGTGTCAAAATTACTTGCATCCAGTTTCAGTTGGCTTTAGTCATTACGGTGGCTTTATGTGGCTTACACTGGTACTCCAGGTTTCAGTGGAGTCTATGTGGCTCCCTGAAAACACTGTGCTCTAAGGAGGACATTCTAGCAACCCTTGCCTATTTGTGGTTCATCCCAAAGGCATCTGATCTCCTGTCACTAAAGCTTTCCAGGCCTTCTTGTTGCCTGTGACATGTGTCGTTCAAGATTGAAAAAAAAAATACTTACAATGTAGAGCTCTCTCCACGCTTCAAATTCATCCTTCTCCTTGCTTCTGAAATCTTTTTTACAGTGAGCTTCCCATAGCTCTTCTGTTTCTCCGATAAATTGCTAAAATATTGTGAATTGCACCATTTGACTATGATGATCTCAAACATGTTTATGCCAATTTTTAAAATTATTTAAAGAGCCAAACTGACATGAAGGTTGCATAAAATAAGTATTGTAATACACTTACAGGATTACAATCTTCTATGTTGTACAATTGTGATGCAGTTGCTTTCGCTAGAACTGGTTTCAGTATGTCAAATGGAACTCCACCGACGTAGTCCAGTGCTGTAATAACCATTTTTGTTGTACATATATGTACTTTAAGTTAACACCACACAACTTCGGCAAGCGTCTGATCACATTGTCACATTACAAAATGAATGACAGAAGGAAATGTAAATATGACAATGCAATGGCTACTTACAATCCAGATTTTCCTGTAAGGTGATGATGCACGAATCATATAGTGACGGTACAGCTGAAAATAATGTTTCTTTTCTGTTTAATTCTGTACAAAACACATCACAAATGAAAGCTTTCTTTATGATATTGCACTAGCGTATTAACTGCAGTAACCATTAGTATTTATTCGACCAGGTTTAACGGTTTCAGGCTCACTTGGTAAAAATTTAGTTCTTCGGCCGGAGTAAACTTGTGTTCTCGTGTGCGACTTCGTTCCTATGGTTTTTGCTATTTCTTCGATTGCTGAAAATTAATCAACAATGGAAATAAGAAATGTTTGCGTAATATCTTCGACATTCACCATCGATTGGGGTCCTCAAAACGTTCCTTATGATTTTAGGTTCGAGCTCTGTGTGAAACATTCACAATCAAATATGGGTGTGTTTATTTTAAAGCAAAACAATCTTCTGAGGTTGCTTAACGGAGTCGAACGTAATGTCACATGGAATGTAGTTAGAAAAGCAAGTTTGGGAGTTACTTGCAATAAACAGAGGTCACAGCATGCACTTGCATTGCTTTATTTGTTGGAGTCACAAGAACAACAGAAACAGTTGTAAAATATCCTCTTTCTCTATCTTTCAATGGCATCACAGTATTTCCAGCCTGTTTTATACTTGGATAGTTGATGGATCAAAAATACCGAAGTTAAGCAATACAATGTACGTTCAAACACAAGGAAAGTTAGTCTGTCGCCACAATGTACCGACCTGAGTGTCGACTCGGACTTGTCATGTCAATCTTTGGCAGAGGTTTATAATTTGGAGAAATATCAGGAAGAGTAGACATTAGATCAGTCGGTTGCAAATTCAAGACCTGAAAATAAAAAGTTAGCCATTGACATAATCTACTCTGCATTGTTGACACTAACTTCTACCATATAAAGTTAAGTTCATGCTTTATTTTCAAAGCAAAAATACAATTCCTTAAGGAAAACGAATTTGGCACGGCACCGTTTTCTTTGAACTGCATAAACAAGGTCATGATATACATTTATATATTCACATACCTCTTTGGGTGCAGCTGGAATATCAAGTTTCAGTTTCTTTTCATCCCTCTCCTCATCTTCCCTTCTATCTTTGTGCTTTCTTTTATGTGAAGATTTGTCTTTTGTCTTTTCCTCATGACCTTTGCGAGAAGACTTGTGATGTTTTTCTCCGTGTTTACCTGGAAATGTGTCACAATTGTCTTTATATTTTAACACTTCTACAATTTGTCTTTCTGAAAGTTTCGTCAAACATTCAGACCTTTATATTCTTTGTAATGTCATTTAAAAATCACATCCTTCATCCCGATCCTTTTCTAAGACAAAACTTGAAATAACAACGACGATTGTCAGATTAGAGCCTGCTTCTTAATAAAATAATATTTCAAACGCGCAAATTTTTTCAACATAGATCTATTTGCTGCAAGCCCCAGTACACCCGGTTTTTTTGTTTTGTTTTTTTTTTTTTTGCCACACACAATGTGTCATTATCTGCAGTCCATTCCCAGTTCGCTGTCTATGTATGATTGATACTCTTTTACATTTAAGCGGCTAGAATTATTATATGTCTTTAGCCTTGAGGAGAACTGATTCATTACGATCCGTGTATGCGGGTAGGTAATAATTTCAGTCGGGTCTGTCTGTGTCTCTTTTGTTCTAGCTGTAACTTTTGAACCACTGGAGCCAAGAACTTCATGTGGGTATACGTATACATCTTTACCATATCTAGATTGAGTTTGAGTATCAAGGTTATTAGGTCAACATGAAGGTTAAGTGGGTAAAATGTTATATTTTACCTAACCTTTACTTCCATATGCCTATATTCCACCAAGGCTCACTTAAAATATCAAGATCATATGAAGGTCAAGGTCCAGGTTACTCAATGTTAAGTTCATACCAATGTCAAAAGAGAAGAAATCATTGTTTGTCTATTGTAAACGTGTTTGTGATCTATGTGTTATGCAGATAGTATACCTTCGACTGAATGCCATCTTTGGTTCACATATTCTTAATTACAATCTTACCAGCAAATATGCTGGAAGTTTCACAGACATGGAATGACTTTATGTACTTCAAATAAATCATAATACCAAATTTTCCTGGTACTTCTAGTGAATAGGGTCACTTAGATTCAACTGCTTCAATGTCTGGTAATGACCAACATTGCCAGAAAAAGTATTTGTCATGTCAAAGGACTTTCTGTTAAATATCCCTACCCTACTTCAGAAGAATTTTGCACATTTCTTCCAGGTTTCAAGTGACTGTGGTTAAGAAATGGTCAAATTTGGCTCATTTTTTATCAACTTACTCTTGTGTGAAGATGACGACGATTCGTGCTTGTCATATCTGTGGTGATTGGAGGATGACGATGAATGGGATTTGTGTTTGTTCTCATCAGTCTTTCCCTTACCAGATTTAACCTACAGTGAAGATAACAGCATGAGACTGCTCCGACTTTTTACAACTATTCACAACCCACTGGCCCGAACACTTCGCATACACGTACACTTGGTCAAGCTCATAACGAGTTTGGTTGCGCTGAGTGCCCGACAAAACAAAGTTTTCCCACGTAAGGAATTTCCTGTCACTGACATCAATGCCAAATTGGTTGCGACGAGTACAGTTTACAGCGAGTTGCTTTCTGTGCTTTCTACTCGTTACAAGCGTGACCCGGTGTAGTGAACTAACCTCTAATTTCGTGCTTTTGTTCCCCGTGCTGGATGATGTAGGTTTCTTCTTTTTCGCTTTTGTTACGCCAGACATCAACATCTCTTCGAAACTTATCCCATGATTATCAAATTCTGGATCTAGACGCACTGGCCTCTCTTTTTCGATTTCTTCAGTTTTAACTTTAATGGTCTCAGTTGTGTGTTCATTACTTTTCCCATCATTGTTCGTTTTCTGTTCATTTTTCTTTTGTTTTTCCCTCGATTTATCTTTCAAACTGTCCCTTTCACTGTGATTTTTTGCTAAGCTTTGATCGCACTCAGATTCAACTCTTTCCTGTTTTATGTGAATATTTTCTGCCCATTCATCATTTATTTCGTTCCTAATTTTTGTTTCTGTAATGTTCTTAGCATGTCTTTCCTTGGATTTATGTTTTGAAGATGCAGTTTCCTTGTGTTTTTCTGAAGTCGATTCCACTTTTTCCTTTTTCACCAAAGATAAATCGACATTACTTGTATCACTTCTGTCATTCCTTTCTTTCTTTTTCTCCTTCATCATCAGTTTCTTTCTTTCTTCTTCCGCTTCACTTTTTACAATGGACAAGTCAACATCGCTTACAATATTACCAATATCATCCCTATCTTTTTCGTCGTTCCCTTCGCGTCTACTAGATTTAAGGTCTGAATGACTGTGTCTGCTCGAACTATGTTTGTCTCTCCTGGTGCTGCTGCTGGATTTCTCATGTTTTTTACTTTTATGGCTTTTGTGTTTATTATGCTTATCATCGTCGATTGGTTCACTTTTCACTCTGATGTGATCTACATTTTCCGAGCCGAATGTGTTGTTCTCTGAAAACTCCTTCACCCTGTGACGTTCTGTTGCATTTTTACGGTTTTTGTCATCGTGTCTTTTATTGCTATGATGATAACGTTCTGGACTAGATGGCTCCTGTTTTACAGGATTTACGAACTTGTTCTCCTCCTCTTCTGAATCGCTAACACTGTGAATCTGGAGAGAAAACAAACGCTTTTCTGCATAATGCCATAACAACAGTTTGTAACACCAAATGTACACCTCAAGAAGAATGAACTTACTTTTGGTTTTTTCCTTGGTGGTTCGTCTGATCTATTGTATTTGTTTTGAGTAAAGTCCTTGGGTGGGGATTCCATGTTTGGTATTCTCATTGTGGAGTCATAAGTTGTTTCATGAGATGTTTCAGACTAATTTAAAACAAGAATGCTTAGAAGCATTGTGTCGCACCGCACTTGAGTTCGTTTGTTTTACCTCTGTATGAGTTTGTTTGTTTTACCTCAATAGATATATAACTACATAGAAGTAAGTTGCTTATAATCCCATGTAATGCATTTTGGTTTAAATAATTTTGCATTTGGATGACTTTTTGGTCTGGTGGGAACACTTTCTGTTAAGGGAAAAATATTTTGAAAAGAAGAATGTTTGAACAAAAATTTGAACAAAATATTTGGGAAAAAAATTTTGAGTCCTAATTTACACCAAGCCAAATCTGGTGTTATCTCATTTTCAGTTGTGGTGGTGGTGGGGTGGGGGTTTGGGGGGGGGGTAGGTGGGACTCAAAAAATCAAAGTTGCTCAGAAAGGCCTGAAACACATTCTCGTTTTGGAATTTTTGATATTTCGCAAGTGGCCACAAGCAAGGCGGCAAACAACCAACCAACCATACTAATGCACAGACACCATTGTTACCGGATAAGTCGCTCCGCTCGTTGAGGCGGCGCGACTAAAAAAAAAAAACAAATTGCACATTTTACATTTGCATAACTAAAATAATGGAAAAATAAACGTCTGGTGATACACAATTTTTAAAAAAAGTTGCTTCATGCTACACTTAATTTAATTCAAGTATGAAGTATTCCTATATTCGGAAGAGTATGCTGTCATCCTTTTAAACTTACTTTGATAGTAATTTCTGTTTCTGTTTCGGTCTGTTCGGCCACCAATTGTTTCCAGTATGCGACAAGTGCCCGAGCTTGATCACCGACACCTTCTCCATGTTTTCTGTAGGAGTTCACGATCTTTCCAATACCTGTTTCCTGTAACGTAGAAACAACGAACAGGAAGCTTGAGTATTTATTGGTGGCTCGTTAGAGTCACCTTAGTGGTTGATTGACGGTTTTTGCCCCAAAATTTTGGGCCCGTGGTAGGGACCTACGAAGGTCTTTTTGAGGATCTGTGAATGGAGATAGGATGAGGATTGTACTTGCAGGTGGTGGGGACACCTCAACTCTAAATGCCCTAAACAAACTTTTTACACCGAGGGGCAGTGGGGGAATGAAAAAGTAGTTGGAAGTGGATGGGTGGGAGGCCTCGCGCCCTGTTCTTGTAACGTTTTGTGTCAATGGATTGGTCAATAGTACAAGAAAGTGGTTACCTGAAGGATTTCGAGATTGACAGGTAGTCGTCTTAACTTTTTAAACACATATAATATCTGTAAAAGGAATTTAGATCAGCTGTGTTAATGAAATTTTCAACTTTGAACTTAAAACATTAGACCGTTGCCTAACTTTCTCAAAATTTACATGAATTAGATCTAGATCTATTTCAGAGGTTGACTTATCATAACTTGAATAGGATTTGCCGACATGCTAGATCTACTGAATCTAGATTCTATGAACATATGGCACCGTTTCTGTGTAGGCCATTTCTGCCGAAATGATGGAGTCTTCAACATACATCTCAGTGTACGTTATAGATATAAGCCTAGTCTTATTTAAGGATACCTTCTCTTCAACACTTTCTCTCTCAAAGTATCTTTCTAAATGTTTTTTCAACTGCTGAATTTTTTCTACCGTCTCCGCCATTTTTATCCGTTCAGGGAATCTGTCCTTCAATTCATTTATTAAGTCCTTGACCTTCTCTGAACCACTGAGTTAGGCGAGCATAACATAAAAATCATTTCAAAGTTCATGTAAAAGTAATAATAATAATATGTCAATATAAACGGTGTTTTTTTTGGGGTCCATGAACATTAGTAACGCCATCTGTTTTACAAAACTATTTTCAACAGCAGATGGCGCCACTTACCATATCAGTGCTGCTTATAAGCTTATAAGCATATTGACCGTGTGCGGTCGAGATAAGTCTCCGCAACATCCTCCTCTCACCAGATGTTACCAGAGTAAACTTCAACTTTTGATGCCAAGTGCAAATGTGCTAGAATCCCAAAACGGGGGTGGGTGGCGGGTTTGCATAGTAACTTCCAAATCTGCTCCCATCCACAAAC
>JBCAUG010204300.1:0-19314 GCA_038406175.1 Haplosyllis leylae | reverse complement strand
GGAAGTTATGCTTTCACAGGCGTGTGTCTGTTAAACGGGGGGGGGGGTGGGGGTAGCCAGGGGGTCTATCCAAGGGTGTCCTCAGGCCCACAGCTGGAGGGTGTACTCAGTCCCTTGGTGGGGTGGGGGTGGGGGGGTACTCAGTCCCATGGCCAGGGGGACTCAGTCCCACAGGGGGGCACTCAGTCTGGGTACCCCCCCTCGGCTGAGTACCACCTCCCCCCATTAGGACACCACAACGAGCACTTGCTACGCGGCGGGCGGTATGCCTCTTGTGTTCACGCAGGAAGGCTTTCTTGTACTAAATTTAAAATCAGAACATGAAAATGATCGGAGTTGAACTTGAACTAGATGACAAATTGTCCGCTTCTTCCCAATTTGGTTAATCGTCAGTATCCACACTAATGTGTCTCTGGTATTTACTGGAATTTCTGATTATACACCAGTCAATAATCCAACGATAATAACACTTTGACCTTCGAACTTTTTCATGTTCCTTGCAGCAGTATATATTATAATGGGAAATTTGTGACTAATTGTGTTTCCGAATCGTAACATGTAGTCTCACTGATTTAACTAATTATGTGCATTTCCATAGAGTACCAAATGCTTGCGGGTTTTCTATGTCTCATTCATATTCCTTCACTATAGATCTACATTCATCTTGTTTTTCGAAGTCACTGAGGCCCCATGAACAGATTTTAAAACATTGCTACATTGACTACGGGTGTAAAGTAGGATTAATACTTTTAAATTCCCTATTGTATCAAACAAGAGTTTTATATTAATTATCAATTACATACTTGATTATCATAAAACAGCAACCATTGCCCAACAACATAAAATTAAAATGTTTGAATTTATTTACACACAACGACACATAACCCAGATTTCCAAAAGACTTTTCCGTGAAAAATATCGTCTCACTCACAATCATTTCAGTTTTGATTTCTTTCCCACTTTCTGATGTTGTAAACAGACTAGATATTCAGTAACTTTAATGCTGGAACAGATTATACTGATTCAACTGATTTAAGGAAAGGAAACACCTGGAGCTAAGTGGCAGTGCTAAGAAATAATTGACTCCTAAAGAGTGATTTAATGTCCACGGAGACCTTGGTGAGAATAAGAAAAAAGTCATTAAGACAAGTTAGCATCGTCTGGGTCTCGGCTGATCTGGAATGAATGAACTTGGGTTAATACTATTAAACGAAAGTAGGTCAAAGATAAATGATAAATTGGCATAACATCAATGCGATGACGTAAACCAGATAAACTTCAGAGCTAAACCTCTCAACAATATGACACTTCATATGCAGAACAATGGATCTTGAATTGAATGATAACTTTACTATCGTGGAAGGATAGACTATCTGATCACAGAATGAAAAGTTTAATCGAAATGGAACAGAATGCAATGTTGAAGATGGAATATATTTTGCACTGGCCAAATACTATGCTCTGAAATCAAATGCATTGACAGGGTCAGCCAAAATGAGAATTTTAGAGTATTTCACAGTTTCAAAGCAAAGGAAACTGAACAACCAGTGTCAACAATTCCTTTCAAGTACGTACACAAAGTCAATGTAATCTGTCTTTGTGTGAGAAGTTTAGAAGTTTGAGGAATCTATTTTAGGAACCTTGCCTGAGAATCTCAACAGCTTTAACTTACTCGGAGTCTTACAGGAAATCAAAGAGTCCCAAGTGCCTGCATGGCCTTAGGGCGATCTGACCTATGTTACAACGAATCATGACCTTTTATATCCTGTAGGTCTGTGATAGTGCTCCTACGGGTGGCGGGCGAGATAACTGGACTGTAATGAGCACTTGAGAATAAATCTTGGGCCTATTAATACAGTATGGCATTCCAATCAAATTTAGGACAAACCTGTATTTGACTTTTTGCTGAGCACGGCTGTTGAGCTACAGTTGTGCTATTTGTTGCAATTGATTTCTAAGTAGATGACAAGTCCACCAAAAACAAGCTGGCTTCACTAACCTCTACAAATAAATTAAAGACCTAGTATGGTAAAAGACTACATCACAATTTATACACAGAAGGAAATGCATGTTTTGAAAATTAGTGTTTTGGGGACAGGGTGTTTTTATGAGTGTTTTTAAGACAGCTTGAGAGGCAAAAATATTAAGAAATTCCCGTGCTATGAAATTCTACTAAAACATGTTTATTTGATATTTGATCCCCAGATTGATTGTCTTTTTAACTTGATGCTACAACCATTTACTGTAGTGTGTTATGTAATTTGTATTCCAGCTTTGAGGCCAAACCATCCATTTAGCATGAAGAGAATCAATGTCATGACCCTATATAATATGTCAGTCTGAGATACAGATGAAGAAATCATGTTCTGGATAAAGCTACATGTCCTCTGAGACACAGCTTTGTTTAACAATTGCCTTCTTTGTGCCGATCAATTGGCCAGCTACCAAGACTTATCGCACAGAATTCCTTTTTTTGTAAGCTGCAGTTTTTATTTCCAACTCATCTACACTTCACACTGTGTTGAAAGAAATAGCAGCACCAAAAAAGGATCAGTTTCTTAGCGAACAGGTTTTCGCATAGATTACTCTGAGGCTGTCGGTATCAAATTTGGTTGTTTGATTATGTCAGTTTTGAGCATTTTGGAGCATTTTTGCTGTAGCCATCAACTGATTTCCAGGATAATATTAGAATACTTTACATTATCAATGCTACTGTGAACGTAAATTTTTCCTCTCTTTTGTTCTAGTACATGTAATTGGCATCAATAAAGTCACAGACGGTACTCTTCTGTAAGCAATTATTTTCAGAGAAAATAAGTTTCAAACTTGAGATTAATGGAATCAAACTGGATAATCCTCGAGCTTCGCTTGACAAAAATCTGCACTAAAAGTAATCAAGTTAACATGTTTTGGCAGCGAATTAATGGATAATTTAGGAGGCTTAATTTGACACTAACTAGGTTTGAGATACTGATCAGGATGGACAATCAATTAATTATCTTCAAGCCTGATTCACACACCATTACTGAGTACGAGGACAAGGGTTCTGCATTAGGTTTACTGAATTCCACTGTTAAGTCATTTTCGATAACAATGTATTGGAATCTAAGTTACAATGCCAAGGTGCCTTGGAATAAATCCAGCTTTAAAGTTCTGAGACAAAATCTCAGAGGAGAGCAGGATGTAGACGGTACATTTAAAGCAAAGTTACTTTCATAGAAAAGTTTTCTCCTAAATTCCAAATCCTATATCTTTCACTGATACGTTCCTTTTAAAAATAATTGGTTTTATCCATTCAAGTGGTATTCAGTATTTACTGATGTCTTCTTGCGTTTACCAAACATCTTAATTCAGTCAGATTGAAATCTAGCTGAAGCTATTATTGAACAAGAGAGTTTTCCATTAACATAACGAGGCAATACCGATCACGACCCCCCCCCATACACACTATACTAAACTTGCTGATCATGCTAGACCAGACCTAGCTGTGGGGGATGGGATGGGTCATTCTTCCTGGTCCCTCCACTAGTTATTCTTGCCTGGTCCTTCCAGGGGTAGAGGGTGACTCATCCTTCTGGATTTGTCCTTCTACTAATCCTTAGTACCTGGTCCTTCCAGAAGGGGAGAAGGGAGGGGTTGGTCACCTATCTACCTGAGTAGATAGGACATGAGTAGATAGGTAGGTGGGTCGCCTATTTATTTGGCCAGGCAGAGGAAAGCAGGTCTGGATGAGTTCATGGTCTGGGAGGTGAAGGAGTGGGTCCATATTTCATGGCCCCAACTGAACTCACCCCCGTTCCCCGTGAACAGAAGGACAGATACAACTGAAAACATTATCTTCCGTCGTACTACGTCCGTGGTCGGTACAAAACAGCATAACTTGCTTTCCAGAACTTAAAATGAGCTCAGTTCACTTTAGTTAGAGATTAAACAAAAAAGGACAAATTCCTGCTAAAGATCATTTAAGTAAACTAGGTTTGAACTAAAATTAAACTTTAAAAAATCTAAGAAGTGATATCTCAAAGTCTTGAATGTAGAATGTAGCCAACTGATCATATTCATGACATTTAGCAGTCATGTTATGTATCTCGACTAACTCTCTAATCACCAGATACTTGCTTCTGCATTCATATTTTTTTCCATAAACCACGCTGTGTTCATGAATTCATTTGTTGCAGACATGAAACAGTATCATTCATCAATTCTGTCTCCATCCATCATTGTGTTCATGATACTGCATCAAAACTCGTGTTTACAAACATTTAAAGAATATGTTGACAAAATGAACATCAAAAGTTCTTGGTTTAATGGACTTTTTGTACATTTATGGTAAATTCATTAACTTCGATGATTTTTCCCCACTGTTCTGAAATTCAGTTTGTTCAACACGATGTGTTCTTTTTTAATTTAATTTTTTGGAGGACATAAGTCCTTTTGTGGGGGCACTGATACCCCTTCTGGTGATGTCTGCCCTGGCGTTCAAAGCCAGGGTGGATCCCTCACTTGCATGCTTCCTCACCTGTGTGCAATGTATTCCTCAGATTCACCTCTGGTGCAACACCTGCTGATCTATTGATGGCCAGCATGGCAGCTGGTCACATTCCCTTCATGCATGTGGCAGAGGTAGGATGCCAGGATTCGAACAGGAGACCTCCCGCACAGTAAGCAGACACGTTACCGACTCTGCCACCGCGACCATGACACGATGTGTTTTGCATCAAGCAAAGAAACATGTTCACTAATTTTGATTTGTGGGACGAAAATCATTCATTTGTTTTGCAGATTTAGAAGCATGAAAAGTTTGCATTATTACGGTTTTGTCGGAAAAGTAAGAATAGAAATCATGTTACAATTTATGTATATTTATAATTTTTACAGTTATTTCTGTTCCGAAAACTCAGAATCTACATGGAAGAAGAGGTGTTCATGAACTCATAGCTAACGTGCTTGTTTTTTATGTTCGTTATTAAATAAATTGTACCTTCAACTGACAAGTAAGCACTGAAAGGGTTGACACATGCTCCAGCTATAAACTGAACTGCAAAAATACTAATTACAAGTAAATCTATGTGATCAACCCAAAGCTTGCAATCTTGTGTACCAGTGATCAGTGCAAATGAGCTAGCTTGACATTCTTCAGGATTAAATTGGGAATGTCAGTGTGATGAATTAAATCGGCTGTGTTAATCATGTTCAAAGCAAATTGATTGCAAGGATTCCTCAGATTAAACTTTGTCTGATTTGAAGGAAAGCATTCCTGTAAATACTACAGCCTTTCAATCGTTTTGCAGAGATTCTTTCGTCTAAATCTGGAATGAAGTCATTATGTCACTCTTGGTATCACCTAAACACTGAAATGGT
The DNA here is from genome assembly GCA_038406175.1 of Haplosyllis leylae. Classification (NCBI taxonomy): domain Eukaryota; kingdom Metazoa; phylum Annelida; class Polychaeta; order Phyllodocida; family Syllidae; genus Haplosyllis; species Haplosyllis leylae. The sequence continues at coordinate 13,953 of JBCAUG010204300.1, read as the reverse complement.
TGACAAGCATCATTTTTTTTATCTCCACAGATTATTCACATTTTAAAATTTAAGGACGAACGACATCTGTTGGTTCCACTGTTTTTTTAATAAAACAATGAGGTTGCGCCATTTATTTTTCACATATAAATATGTTGCTTGATGTTGAAAACTAGACAAAATACCCCACTCAGTCACCGGGGTTACTCATTGCGGAAGCCCCTATCCCACCAGATTTGTGTTTGATTTTTTTAGTCTTACACTGAATTGAACATACTTTTTCCTTGCCTAATCGTTAACTTATTTCCTGCAATTTCCAATCACGACAGAGTTCGATCCAAACAGTAGCTGATTATTGTGGTTTTTTTCCCTGCAGGTTGAAGATTTCTTTTTCTCTCTTTCAATTTGTAACTGCCAAAAAATGTAAATAGATCTACTAAGTTGCCATGTCGAGACCTTATAAATCTCTTCACACGACAATCTAACTCTTTGATGCTAAATACCGTAATGCTTGGTTCCTGACATAGTGCGATTCTTTACAATGAGATCAAAGATTAAAAGAATATGATCGTTCCAGAACCAATTGCAAATTAGTATTCGGCCAACATTAAGTCAATCAGTACCCTTTGTACTTGTAATTAATCCAGTGAGCATATTGATTGGAATGTATAATTTACCTTCAGCCAAGGCCTGCATGCCAAAGTCGCTATTGTGTCCTCTCCTGCTTTGTCGACACATCGTCACGGCATAGTTTCGTGGACACTCTCAAACACAACACCAAAATTACATGATGCTATTCTCAGAACATGGGGTTTATGTATGTGGGTACTTGTATGGGTAGTTCTGGCATTGGTCTCAAGTATGTACATATCGCAGGACTACAAGTTACACACAGTACACTTATTTGATGTGAAATTTAACTTCCACTCGAACCATGGAGTTTACTCATTTCATACAACAACTAAAAACGTATCTCTTAAATGTATTCTAAAGAAATTATACAGAAAGGGTCGTATTGTGGAGAAATCAATCTTAGGCACCTGATGTCGCATTTAATTCTATTTACATATTTCAAAGTAAGCATTGGCAGCAAGCGGGTTTAAATGGATCTATGTATAGTTCTGCTATTGCCATGTCCAATCTTTTAGTGTAGTGGATGGACTAATGTGAACAGATAATCGTGTTTTTCCCTAGTTAGTGATAGATTCGTCTATCTAATTAGATATTTAGCTTAGCTTAACTCAGCTGGAACCACATTTGACACAACAATCATCATTAATAAGACTTAACCTGCAGAATAGTCTCATGTCAGTCCCGGAAAATAACTATGAATTTGAAGTTTTTGCCATAAGCAATTCTGTCAGATATTGACTGAAAATGTTTCGAAATTTTCAAAATGTTAATTCTACAGGTTTATGACATTTAATGCAATTGATATTTGCTAGAATGTATTTTGTTCAAAATACCTACTTTCGTTTATGCAAGATGATGAAGTTTACTTCCAGACCTGTCAGAAGAATTCAAACAGAATTTACATTTAAAATGTAATTGTGAACTTTCTCAAAGGCTTACAACAACGAAATGGTCTTGAAATATGCCCTCAAAGGCTGTTTCATGATAACGCACCACATAGCCTATGTCTGGGAACATAGTTTTTGAAATTTTTTCTTATCTAAATGGGAATATTTATCATGCCTTATCATAGCAGATTAAAATAGTTATTACAAGTACCAGAAATGGGTCACCAAATGGTTCAATTCGAATCACAATGTAGATATATTTCCTTTGCACATATGATTGGATAGGATGGAAAGGGGCAATCTTACAATAACATCTGAATCAAATCTCTCAAACATGTTCCCATATTTCTGGAAACCAAACAAAATGTGCTTGGAATAAAGGATTAAAGATACCACATCTACTCAATTGCCGGTGGATGGTTCTCATGAGGTAAAACTACCAAATTGTACTCAGTATGAAGAATTTGACGTACTAAAACAAGTACTTTCCAATATAATATCCTTGAAGCAAAATACCACATTTTAAAGAAATACCAGCATAATTCCTCAGAATTTGTCCAACTGGTCTCACATTGACAATTTAAAAAAAAATAAAATTATTTACATTTGGTGATCAACAAAAAGGAAGACTTGTCAGTGAAAATTCATGCCCATGGTTTTTATGTAGCCAATATTTTCTCATTCGTAACGTTGATAAAGTAAGTTAACTTTATTACATTGCATATGGCTGCACGAGCGTTTGCGTTTCATTAGTTTTGGTGCCAATGCTTCGCTTCATGCGTTGTCAACACATGATTCATGAGTATCAACCCTAAAGAAAATAATGTTTCCGAACTGACGACACCGAATGAACATTCTGTGACTGGCATGGAAATGCCTGCTTAAGTTGCAGTTTGCCTGCTGAAGGGTCATGTAAGGGATGTGAACCTCTGCCATTCAGATGCTTTTACGACAAAACATTTGCACTTCTACTAATGAAATTGATCTACACATATGCTGTTTTCTGTGGGAAACTTTAATGTGTGCCCAAGTAGGAGACTTCAGCGTCCCAGTATTCTCTTACATAATAGTCATATCGATTTCACTGGCAATATTATTTTCTAAAGCAAATTCAATATTTAGTAAAGTTGGTAAATGGAAGCCGGTCCCTTCTGGAACACATTAGATTCTCTTTATAATGTATAATATTTTTACCTTCAAGTACACATTGAGATATATGTCATAGTCTTCACTTTCCTTATTTTTGGAACTCACCAGAGAAATAGATCAAATTTATTTTGCACTTTACGAAAAGTGTGCAGGAACCAATTCAGTGTAAGACGATTACAACAACGTACCGTTTTCAACTCCATGACTACAATGACTAAATCGTGCAGTCAACATTGCGCAATTACCCTGTATGGCCCACATTTCTTGAGGACAATATATGTCACCCTCTTTATAACTTTCTATTGTGCTTTCTTGCACTTAATACCGACTGATGATTTGGTTTACATTTTAAAGTCGCATCTCGACAATCGTCCACGTCTTTTCCAGTAAAAGATGTGTACTATTGGATACATCGATAAATTTGAATTTCTCTTAAAATTGTGTTTCGTACTCAGGTAGCGGCGCTGGACAGATTTGTTGCCAGTGTGTTTGAGCTTTGAGGTCCTATTGAGCCTTTTGCAAAGCTTTTCCATGAAATTCAAAGGAAATGGATTATCAGGAACAAATGGGATGTTTTCTTGTAACTGTCGGGGGATTTACAAATTCAATAAGCAGGGTGTGATGAAATCAAAAGACATGAAACGTCTGGTTATTGCTTCTATCATTGTCAGAGTACAATTAATTATGCAAGAAAATGTACATGCCGGTCACATTTAATTAGTAAAACTAAAAGGCTTGTTCGTGCGGTTGGTAAAGTGCTTGACATGCAAGAGCCTGCCAGTAGCAAAAGTGATTGGAACATCGACCATCCCAGGAAATTCGGGTCACCACAATACAAAATAGAAAGGTAAGAGTTATTTGAGCGGTGCTAACGTTATTTTACGAAAATGTTTGCAGAATGATCCCAGATAAACGAACAATAATCTCCTGGGGTTTCCTTTTTTGGAAACAAACTGTAGAAACATTTATTTTACATGGCTGCTGTTTTTCACACGATAAAAAGCTGCAAGAAAAGAAATAGACGATTGATCATTTAAAGTGAAACTTTAGATGAAATATCGGTCTACGATTTGAACTCATTTAGTGAAAGGAGGGAAACACAAAGGACATTGGTCATAAAGTCAATTCAGAGTCACATGGGCGTCAACTTTTATGAGCGTACTCATCATCAGCTATTCTTATCAACCATCACCCAAAAGATTAGAGCTGTAGTCTTTCCACCCCATTTATCAGATATTCACTGTGTTATGAAGTGATCAATCACAAGATATTTCTGAGTGCCTTCTGTTAGATCTGTACAGATTTTGTTGGTGGTCTTTCTTTGCCATGTGTTCCATGGTTCCTTCATGCAGAAAATTTCGTAGCAGAGTAGCAGCAACAACTCACCAATAAAATTAACCGTTTACTTAATTTTTATATATACCCGTTGAAATATTACTTTATTTTTTTTATGTAAAATAAGAAGGTTAGCTATTCACAAGAAGTAATTAAAATCGACAAATTAAAAAAGTCAATGCTTCTGCTATTGTGGCAACAAAAACGTAATTTTAAGGTGCTTTCTTTCCAACGGATGATTTTGCATTGCTGTCTTGTAAAATGTCTAACTGTCCAAGTTGTAGTATTTCTGCCTCATTGGTCAGACACTTCCTGTCCCGTGAAATAATCAATCCACTGGGCTAAATCCCCTGCAGACTGAGGTGCAACAGATGTAAAAAGTGAATCATACCAAATAGAATTTTGCCATTGTAAATCTAAGCCCGAGTAGTTCAAGTGACTGCAACAACAAGAAAGCCGTAGACTTTAAATGACAGAGCTGGTGTATTCCAATGGACGTATCTGTGGCTATAACTTTATACTTGTGGGCAGTGCTATTCCACAAATGCCATTCTGGCTGGCAATGCAATTTCGTTCTAATTTTCTGCAACATTTAGCATGTCAATACCAACTTTAATTTTCCTTCTGAATAAAAATTAGAGGAGCACCTTGGAAGGATAAATTCGAAACATCTATGCCTTTCTAAAATGACACAACCTTCAAAATTTAAAATGCCATTACAATTCAAATTATTCTGAATTGTAAATGTAGAACTTATTTATGGCAATGCCAAGTGAAAGTTAGAAGTGCAATTTGGAATGGCATTTTAAGGCGATTCTCATCAAACAGCAGGTCTACTAACATGAAAGCATTATCTGTGAATATAGTTGTTGTGATACACAAATATGGAAGTCGTCATTTATGAACCTTTCCCGTTAAACTCTGTACATCCATTGTCTTGTGGGGGGGGGATACCATTTGGACACATTCTTTTCTAACTCACTAGTTTATCAATGTAGAAACAACAGATTTGCATTTCTATGTGACAAGAACTCCCTGAACCATTCTTGAGGTTATATTTACATGGTTCGTGGACTTATATTCATTGAAAAAAGATCACTTTGTTTCAACAGCAGCAAATAACACACCTCGACTGCAGAAGATATCTTGTTTGTACTGATTTGTTTGCTCTTAAAGGAGAAACTGATGAAAATTTATGAACGCTGAATTCTTTTGGGAAAAATCTGGAGTCCAGCAGAAACTTGATCGATGACTGACACATGAATCTTACATGGGCACTGTGAATGATTTGAAGAGCCAGACCCTCAAGTCTAATGGAGATTTAATCGCTGTGCGTCCAAGTTGGTCATAAATAATGTCAAGTTGAAGCTCTCGCGGACTTGGAGAAATTAGCTCCAGATTACCCCATTTTTTAAAAAAATTATATTTTCATTACGACTACATCTATTTTATGTATATATGTCATTAGAAATATGCAACTAAACGGCAAACAACCGATTTCATTTCTGCCGATTGCATGTCATCATGCCTCAGAAACAGACCGACCTGACAAAATAGGGACGTAAGACATAACGCTGAAAAAATCTTGAATTTAGGAAGAAGCTGACCGTGAATAAGCTCTCAATTACTAGAATGGCTCAGGATAGAAATATCTTTTTGATTTTAAGTTTGTTATTCTTAATATCAGTATATTATTGAAACCATTAGAGACACAAATTTGTATCGATATATTTACCCGTTTTTGAACCGGCCATGCTAAAGTAACAGGAAATTTAATTCAAGAGGTTGAAGCTGCAAATCAGTAGGTGTGGCAGATTGACTGTTTTATACAATCATTAGATTACATACAGAAAGGATAAGATGTTGTGATCAATTTGCTCTTTCATTACTTTGCCAATATCATTCCACGGAAAAAGAGTATCAACAGGAATGCATAAACAAATGTTCAGTGAAGGTTGATTTTTGCTAACCGAAACCCAGGTATTGCTCTTCTGAAATTTTCACAAATTAAGGTAGCTCTTTCAAACCTTGATGTCACAACTATGTGTATTTCTTGTGTTCATTGAGAAAATATAGTTTCAAGTAAGCACCCCTCCGATTTTTGAAGCAGTGCATGGATTGTTTTCATGTTGTATATTTGATAAACATAAAGATAAAATAATTTCAGTGAGATTTTGGGATATATTTGCAATGTGATTCTCGTTGATGGACTGGCAAATGTTGCTAAATATTTCATAGATGTCTGAAAACATTGTATTCTTCAAAAGAGAATTGTTATATTTCTGAAGTAGGAATAGCAAGCGATATTGGGAGTGTGTCATACATAAGACGGTTGGCTCTTTTATGAAAGCAATCTGTCAACTTCAAAAATGTTGTCAATGCTTTCTTGTCTGGATTTATTCTGGAGACTATGAAGGAATGAATTAAAATCCAATAATAAGCACACACCAACTATAAACGACAATGATGAGCACATCTGCTTTTTGGCCCATAATCTTCCATAAAACATCTCTTAAATAAAACTAAAAACAACTTATGTAAAAGTCAAGAGAGAAAATATTCCAGAAAATATTTTGTAAAAGGATGTCAATGGAGAACATCATGTAACAAGTATTTTATGAAGGACAAGACGTGAACATCTCAGCGACTGCCACACTTTAAAATACTATCTAAAAGCAGACAGTCTGGTGAATACTCTATTCCATGACTAGACTGGCCTTTATGTAAATAAAAGATTAACAGGTTTCTGGGTCTAGGTTGAGATACATTCAGTAGATATTGATGATGATTTACTGAAGTAACAAGCAATTTGGAAGGAATGAGAGTCCTATAGAAAAACTGATTGATGAGTGACAGATGCGTCAAACACGGGCATTGAGCAAATGTGGCTAGTCGCAGAGCGTAGCCTTCATGTTTCTAAATGAATAGAAACAGTTTTCTTATGTTTCCGCTTTTGTTCCCAAGTTACTTCCAGATTCTTATCTGAATTGTTTTGAGAACTGTGTTTCTTCTCAGGGTGAAATAAACTTTGCAGATAGCAATCACTACCTACTTTGGTTGCCACACTTCCACAGTAAGATGGTATGCATCTTCCTGGCAATGAAAATTGACTTTATTTTTCATTTTCATTTGAGCGATGTTTTTGTGGATGATTTGGTTTATGGTTGCATCACAGATAGTCTCCTTTGTGGAGACTGAAAAAGCACCGACCTTTAAGGGACATTGTTGTAACATCTCAGGTTTGTATTTTCGGAAGCCGGATGAGCAGGTCTCTGAGGTTTATAGATGAACTTGAAGCCTTTCTCCCCATCGGATGAATGTCAATTTCAATGCCCGAGGTATCCTGCGTAAGTGTTTTATTTTATTTTTTTGGATGACACACCTCCTTTTGTGAGGCCACCGATATGCCAATTTTTGGAGTCCTGGTGGCATCTACTCTTGGTTTCAAAGCCAGGGTGGATCCGTCACTTCCGTGCTTTCTCATTTGTGTGCAACGGATCCCCAGATTCACCTCTGGGGCAGCATCCTGCTGATCTCTTGACAAGCATCAGTGGGAGTCAAACCCTCGATAGAGTGTACCACAGCACAACGCTCTTAACCATTCGGCCACTCTGGCTCGGCTAAAAATTACTGTATTTTTTAATAACATATTTTATTGCATTGGAAGAGAAGCTCTCAGTTGCGGTAATAATCCATGGGTTCAGTTTGGCCAATTTTGGAAACGCTTCAATCCTTAAAAAATCAAACAACATAACTATGGAAGATCCCACGAGACTAATGTGAGGCCCATAGGGTAACGAAAATATCTCCTAACAGCGAGTGCGAAATGTCTACAATGCTTGTTTTATCAAGCATGCAGTGCGCACGACAGTGTTTGTTTTGGAGACCAGTCTGGGAATGCAGAGAAGTCATGACACTCTTAGATTCTGGTATTTCAGCCAAAAGCTGGTGTCTTACATCAGTTGGTTTGTAACCGTGAGGAACCTTTGGCTTGGTGGTTACACTAAATACAGTTGGAAGCTCTCAAAATTGCTATGTATTGGGAGCTATACACCCCACCGACCCCAACTCTCCGGCCGCCCCAGTTCCAATCAATAAGACGACTCATGAGTCACCAGTGAAATGTTTCCACGATGTATCAGGGCATCCGAATCGGTGCATAAGTGTTGCGACAAAAATCTTTACCGGAAGTACGAGAGTCTGACACGCCTTGAACGCAATTTTAACTGTTTTTACACAAAATTTTTCAAGCCTTTACGCTTTATTCAGACTCGGTTTTTGTCTGGATCTACTTGCCTTGGTTAAAGAGTAAAATATCTTTTTGCTGTACGCAGGTTTCTGCCTAAGTTGTAATCAAGCCAAATGTCAGGAAATGAAGGGCACTCGCTCAATACGGAGGTGTTTAACATCTTTAATCTTTAATCTGAGGATCTCTTGTGGCATTATCTTAATGAGTTGAGGTAGATCTAGTATTTTATTTATAAGAAGTCCCTGTCTGCCGACTGCTGACTGCTTGCTCTTTCGTATAATACATTTTGCTTTGGAATCTTAACTCTTGGAAATGGTATTTTTTCATCTCCTCCGAAAGGTCCCTGACGTAGACAATATAAAAAATGCATATTTTTCTAATTATTTCTTTGCACGTCTTCATGATATTTGTTGATGTGGGAAAGTTTATCAATCGTTTTGTCACTTTATCATATTTAATAAAAAAAATTAAGCTGCGAACATTTTTAAAAATGCTTCAAAATTGAATTTGAAAATATTGACCGAAATGATGAATGCAAAGTATTGCATCCTCAAACTTATTATGAGTTCAATATGATTGATTTCGAAAATGGCAAAGAATCGATGACCCGTCGTCCCCCATCGCTTACTTTCCAAACGTATGTCCAAATCCATATTTCGGATGACCACATTCTTGCTTCGGAATCTTAATTTATGATATGACCGTTGTTGAAGGGTTTTCTATTCCAAGTGATCATAAACGATGAATCATCCAAATAATGTAATAAGTCGGATTTTATGTCCAGGAATCCCAGATGAATACCATTCATCATTCCACAAATTGGCAATTATGCCATTCCAAAGAATATTATTGCTTTGTTAATTCCAGGTCAATGTGTGTCAATCTCAGCCATTAATCTTCCCATATTAAGTAATATCTTCAATGGGGATTTAATGACACAGACTATTTCTATGCAAATGAGATGGTATTGAACAATTGATGGTAAAAGTGTCCAATAAGTATGCTTGATTGATTATGTATGATTCCTTGTCAAATATTATCTGTTGGAGACTGACAAGCATACTTGCTTAATTCTTTGGTTTTTGCTGGTTCCCTTCTGCTCATGTTCCCAAGTTTTGTAAGAATCTTTGTCCTTGGCCAATTGTATGCACATCTAATTTCCGTGAAGTTATACATAGAAATAAATAGGTGTTTATATTCTGTATGGATGATTTTGATTCCAATTAATTTTTGATGAGATTTTAAACTTGTTTTGTTTCCATCTCAAACAATCAAAGGAAAATAGTTTTAAAAAAGCCAAAATAAAGGATCACAAGAGGAACAGCTTAATCAAATAAAGCAGCCAACGTCTTGGCAACCAGGTCTATCAAATGACTTAATACGACGTGGCATATTATGACGCTACGTTGGCAGAGATTTGTGTACAGTTTTGGGCACGATTCCATGGGCATGACCACCTAGTCTTATCAAATTCCATTTGATAGACAATTACTTGACAGTATTTCAAGCCTTCACAGGCAATCAGAACAAACAAGGCAGAAAATACCCATGCGTGGTTTTATACTATTTTGTGTGAAGCCCATTTATTATCCTTCACACAATCTTTGAAGATTAGCCAAATTCCACTGCCACTAAATCCAAGCGGCTGATTAAATATCTTATGTTCGGTTTAATTGTCTGCTGTGAGACAAGTTCTATTCTCTGTTTGTATATTGCCTGACAGTACACTTCGGATTCTGGCTTTTGCATCTTTAAAATCAAGAAATGTGAAATTGAATGTACTTAACAACAACCAAGTATGAATATGCACCACAAATTGAATTTGCCTCAATGCATCAAAAATTATCCTGAGGAATTTTGCATTCATAGATTGGTCTTTTGGGGAAAAAACTCACGTTTAGCGAGCTGAGATAAATTGTATACATGGTAGATCTAGATCTTCATTTTAAGACAATTTGGATTTGATCTCGTACAAAGAGCTGGCTCGCTGTTCCAAGTAGCTTGAAGTGTTACACTAAAGCAGTTGAAGGATTGTGCTATTCTTTCTAGTTTTACTGAAGGACACCAGTAATTGTGTTAGCTTTATGAACGGGGTGTGTAGCATTAGAAACAAGCCATATAATTTCGGGAACTAACTGAATTAAGATCCTTAATGAGATTTTCGCGCATCGCAGAAATGTACAAGCTTTTGCACATCTCAGTAAGCACATTATATTTACAACAAAGAGACTACATTAAAGCCAAAATATTGAAACTACTCTTAAAGCCGAAAACTTGAAATCGTTCAGCATCCGAGATATTCTTGGCCGTGGGCATACGGCCAAATATTGCCTTTAGTGAGAAACAACTGGTGTCTCAGAGTGAATGCTTTTAATTGCAATGGAATTATCTGATTGGACAATAATCAGGCCCTTAACTGCTGGACTACTAAAATATCTAGCAACACCCAATATGGCTGCCTAGTAACCATAACCTAGTTTACTGAGAACTAAAAATAAGTTAAAATAAATTTTAAAACAGAAAAGTAAAACAGAAAAAAGAGATAGAATTTGAAATTACAGTTAATCATGCTAATAAAAAAACATTTTGTACTCTAGAAATGTACTGAATACTAATAACCTAGTATGAAAAAAATACAAAAAATTGCCTTTGAACTGATCTGTTTTCTTAATGGCCTTTCAAAAATTAAAACTTTGAATTAATGAAATGGCAAAAAGTGTTAAACAGTACCTAAAAATCCAAAAATGTCAGACATTATCTGGATAGCCAAGAGTGTCAGACATTTTCTGGATAGCCAAGAGTGTCAGACATTATCCAGATAGACGAGAGTGTCAGACATTATCCAGATAGCTAACAGTGTCAGACATTATCCACATAGCCAAGAGCATCAGATATTATCTGGATAGGCAATAATTGGCAGGTATTTGTAACTTTCAGTAAATTTAAGACCAGTGATAGTTTTTCCTCAAATGATTTATGGAATTAAAACTAAAAAGAGAAATAGATCAGGTCAGGTAAAAAATATAATGGTGATAGTCAAGTGCATCAGGCATTATCCAGATAGCCAAGAGCATCAGACATTATCCAGATAGCCAAGAGCATTAGACAGTACCCAGACAGCCAAGAGTGTCAGACAGTACCCAGATAGCCAAGAGTATCAGACAGTGCATGGATAGCCAAGAGTCAGACAGCACCTAGATAGCCAAGAGCATCAGACAGTACTCAGATAGCCAAGAGCATCAGACAGTACCCAGATAGCCAAGAGCATCAGATAGTACCCAGATAGCCAAGAACATCAGACAGTACCCAGATAGCCAAGAGTATCAGACAGTACCTGGATAGTCAAGAGTGTCAGACAGTACCCAGAAAGCCAAGAGCATCAGACAGTACCCAGATAGCCACAAACACCAGGCAGTACCCAGATAGCCAAGAGTGTCAGACAGTACCTGGATAGCCAAGAGCATCAGGCAGTACCCAGATAGCCAAGAGCATCAGGCAGTACCCAGATAGCCAAGAGCATCAGACAGTACCCAGATAGCCAAGAACATCAGGCAGTACCCAGATAGCCAAGAGCATCTGATAGTATCCAGATAACCTAGTTTACTGTGGATTGAAATAAGTTGGAAAATAAATTTTAAAACAGAAGATTAAAACACAAAAAAGATACAATTCAAACTACAATCAATCATATTGATAAGAAAACATTTTGTTCTCCAGAAATGTACTGAATACTTAAAACCTAGTGTGAAAAAATACCAGAAAATGCCTTTGAACTAATCCTTTTTCTTAAAACTGATGATAGTTATTCAATAAAAACTGAAAAAAGAATTAGATCAGTTCAGATAAAAAGTAAAATAGTCATAGTCAAGAGTGTCAGATGGTAACTGGATAGCCAAGGGCATCAGATGGTACCCAGATAGCCAAGAGCCTGAGAGCATTACTTCATAGAGGAATTACACGGCCAATCTTTTGCGACTTTGGGAAGTTGAAAACTGTTTTGTCTGCTGCAACAAGACTCATGTGTTTATGTAAGCTGTTGGCAAACATGTTTATGTAAGCGGTTGGCAAAATGATAGTTTAAGAAAAAGAAGTAAAATTTTCGTTCTTAAATTTGTATGTTTGGTGAAGACCACATTTCGTGTAAAAACTTACTTGAGTAGTATATATTTTGTTAAAAGGTGCTCATTCTCTGCAATGAAAGTCAATGCTTTTAATATTTAGCAAAATTTTACATTAGTCCAATATCATATTCTATCCTTCAATAGGTATGTTTGCAAAAAATCCTTCGCCGTCTGTAAAAAAATGTGTGTAAAAACTATTGCGTGTCATTATTGCTGCTGTTTTGTTGTCAAATGAAAGCAAATTCCCCATAACATAGGCGTTTATTCATAAAAACAGCTTCAATATGCCAAGTTAACCTTTGTTTGCTTTTAGTCAACTTCATGAACAGTGACTTTAGATAACAATATGGGTCCATATGAAACAGACCAGATCCTGGAGAAAGCGACTGCAATTCTAAAACTGTGGGGTTTTGTTTTCAGAAATAAACTTTATTTGGTAGCAAAATTTACTGTTTTTGTGCAGTACTTGTTCAACTGAGTAGATGTGCGTGCGCCACAACCAGTCAGTGCCTCTGAGCCTTATTGAAATTTCAGGCAAAAACTATCATATTAAAGTTCAGTCGCCTATCTGTTGTCTGGATGATAATTATATTTTTGCAAATTGTACAAATTATTTGAACTAATAGTCCATGCACCAGGCGATGTTATTGAAACTACTTGAATATGTTTGGTGCAGTAGAATGATGAAATCCCAGCAAACTTATTGTTGTGGTTTAAGTTTTACAGTTTTCCTAAAATATATTTTCTGTAACTCGTCAAAGTTACCTTGTTGACCAGGTTAGGGTCGGGTGTAGCAAGACCTGTGGGACTGATGGGACTATTTTGAGTGAGCTGCCACAAACCACCAGTGAATTTACTTTACTGCATTTAATTTGCCTACCCACATCCTTGGAAAAGATGTAACAGAAAAGTGGAATGGTACGGATTGTTAAGCAAGATTTCACGTTATAGAATTCCGGTTGGTAAAATGTCAAAATGACAGTGCCGAATATGCCATGTCACATGCCCATCACTTATTGTGAATTCTTTAAATAAATACCTTTCATTTCAGATTTGATCAAACGCAACATTTGCCATTTATTTATGTTCATTTGCTACTGGATGAGTCATGCACAATTATCCCAATTGTCAAACAAAACTCCATCACTTAGAGAACCTGCTACGACCGATTGTTCTGCTTTTATTTGCGAATTACATGCTATTTTCTTCAATTTGGCACTTTGTAATTTATGCTGAATAAAAGGTAATGCCCCAAGGTGTACCACTTTACATTTTAGATTCAAGCTTTGTTTCCTATTCATCCCAAAAGAAAAAGACATGTGAGTATATAGGACTGCTATCATTTTGGTCAGTCCGGTGAGGTTTTAAGATCTCGAGTATTCTTGCATATATTTCATTAAAATGGCAAAGCGATTACTAATATTATTAACTGATCAGATAATAAATTTAAGCAAGAAATGATTGATCTAAACAAGAAAGTCCTCGCAATAACATTACAAAGCATATATTGACCACGGCCCCTTGTACCAACTCCTCCCGTTCCCTTGCTGATCATTCCAGACTTCCTGATCATTCTAGACCAGCCCTACCTAGGTGCCTT
>JBCAUG010204190.1:0-19317 GCA_038406175.1 Haplosyllis leylae | reverse complement strand
GTACTACGTACGCGGTCGGTAATAATAATGCAGTGTGCCCAGAAAATTGGCATTTTTTGCACTACAGTAAGACAAAATCTGTTATGAATATTTCAACCTAAAACCAGATAAGACCACATCCTTTGGTAATGGATAAAGATGGAAATTGCAGAAAACTGTTACGAATTGGACGACTGTTTGAGTCACATCAAATTTGATTTACCGAGGGAATCAAGTTATGATCCGCAAAATGTACATGTTTCAGGTCCGCCACCTCTTGAAATAATCTTTTCAAATCGACACGAGATTCGTCGGCTGAACGTGAGTGAGAAATCCTATGTGTCACTGGTTTCCGGATTGCGCAACACGATTGCACTGGATTTTTACTACAACAAATCCTCTGCCAATACAACCAGTCCCGGAGACGGAAGCCAAGTATTCTGGACAGACGTGGTGGATGACAAAATTTATGCTGGAACTATGATTGCTAATTGTAAGTAAACAAAGGCAACAGTCCATTTAGATGACCCAAAACGTCAAGGACCATGTTCTGAACTGTTGATTTGACATTTGTAGCTGTGACTGACATACATTCCATAATAAATATTGGTCTTGCGACGACGGAAGGTCTGGCTGTGGACTGGATAGGAAAACACATCTACTGGGTCGAAAGCAATCTCGACCAAATAGAGGTAAGGGATCGAGTGTTATTTGAAAACAATTTTTAAGAGCCGCATCTTTCATAACTTGACCCGGAATAATGACACATATAATGTTGGCAGTTGGAGGAAAAACAAATGTTTCTTACCTTTTAATAGGTAGCCAACCTGAACGGATCACAACGAGCTACTTTAACAGCAGGAAGTATGGTGAGCCCACGAGCCATAGTGGTTGATCCAAGAGTTGGGTATGTACCAGTGTCAAGTTTAAAATAATTCAGTCTTGTTAAAACGAGAAAATAAATCTTTGTGGTGAAAAACAATGAATAAATTAAACAGTTATAGCATTAACTTTAGCTGTGCTTGTAAGGTGTGAAGTGTTGCTTGTTACAGGAAACTGTTCTGGACTGACTGGGACCCCAGCGACCCTCGTCTGGAGATGTGCAGCATGGCCGGCGAGCATCGACAGGTCATATTTCATGTGAACTCGACAACTGTGCCGGGCGGTGGATGGCCGAACGGGTTGGCGGCGGATTATGACAAGAAGCGGATTTATTGGATTGATGCCAGGTAACAAAACAATGGTTCCTTCGCTTTAACCGAGATAGAGACCGATATCCAGGAATAGTTTAGAAACCCATTCTTGAAACGTATTTTAACCGTGTTCTTACTGTCGGTCTTTGGTGTCAGTCAGTCTGATGCAATATTTACTGTAGCAGTGACCGATACAGAGACTGATGAAATGGGTACAGAACCCAATGGCAATATGCTTTGGTATCAGTCTCTAGAAGGTATGAACACCTCCGCCCAATTATATTTTAGCCGTCAGCCGTTTTTATCTAGATCTGTATTTGTTTCCGTGTCGGGTCGTGTAAACACACTCTTGGTGTTATGGCTTATTGACAATGTACAGGGAACAGGACTGGGATTAATGGGTCCTAATATATCATTCAAACTGGTCTAAAACAGGGACAGGAACCCGACCGATTGTCTCCTATTGTGCCAGTCCCATTCCTTGTACCTGTCCCAGGCCCTTCTCCGTGCAGTGTGAATAAACCAGTAGTCTCGGGCATTAAAATTGAGCGGCACGCTTGAGCAATCCCATGTTTTTATGTTCATATGAATGTCACACTCATATGTGGGATTTGAATGTTGCAGATGTTTCGTACCTAATTTTGATGTTTGACGTTTTTTTTGTAGATCTGATTCAATACACACCGTTAATTATGATGGGTCAGACCACCGAATTATTCTGAGGAAGCACGATTTTCTGTCGCATCCGTTTGCTATCTCCGTCTTCGGGATTCATGTATATTGGACCGATTGGAGAACAAACTCGCTGGTTCAGGTTGGCATTACATTCTTTATATTTATAGAACTAGAAAAATGAAATTGCAGTTGCCATCTATAGCCATATATTTATGTAGACGATGTATCTATTGTATAATCAAAGGCAATTCGCTTGTCTGATACAGCAGCCATGGGTGCTCATCTTATTGGCAAAGTATTTCCGAGTTGTTATTCTGTAGCTACATGCTGTGCTACGTTTTGCTACTCAAACCATTGATTGGTATTGATGTTGTATTTAATATGATACTTTGAAACGTTTTGCAATTAATAATGACAATATTGTTTCCAGTCGAATAAATTTGACGGAAGTAACACAACTATAATACAGAGGACAATCACGCAACCGTTTGATTTGCATGTTTTCCATCCTTTGCGTCAACCAGACTTACCGAGTAAGTGTTAAACCACAAAAGAATGTAGTGGAGAAAGTTTGTTTTCTAACACAATTTACTTACTTTAAAATCATATTTCAGACTGAACTAGCGAGATCGAGAAGAAATAAATACATACACAGCGTGGATGTTTGATTTTATATGCTTTTCTTTCTTACTTCCTTTTCCAGAATCAACACCAAACCCATGTAAGCCTTCAGACGGACAGTCTCCATGTGACTCGTCGGCTCTGTGTCTGTTGACATTTAAAACGGGTCAAAGCAAGCAGCCCCTTTCATACAAGTGTAAATGCCCTCACCTGAAGACACTGCGGGCGGATAACAGATCCTGTGAATGTAAGTGTAGATCATTCCCTGAGTTTGGTAGCTGCGTGGCTTTTTATTGCAAAAAAAATAAAGAAAAAGGCTCTTAATTATCGTAAGACGAAATAATTTCAATTTCGCATGTTGAAAATTTGGAATTTTGATATATTTATTTACCATTTATCTGAAACAGTGGACAAGAGTTTCCTGCTCTTCTCAAAGAAGCAGGAAATCCGAGGAGTTGCCTTGAGAGACGCAACGTTCAACGTCATTCCGGCTCTCACTGTGCCATGGGTCTACAACCCACTGGCGATTGACTATGACATGGATGGCAAGCGACTGTACTGGACGGACGACGACAAAACGCACGGACAGAACGGAATTCACACAGCCTCGCTGAACGGGACTGATGTTCACACGATTATTGACTCTGGTAGGAAATGTTCATTAATTTTCTGTACAGATTAGTAGTGACTTTGCTTGTAAATTGGGTTAAGAATCAAGGTAGGAATATTCAGGAATATTGAGCCTCTTTACTTAAAAAGTGTACAGTTGTTGTTAGTGTCGACAACCATTGAGTTGTCAAACAACTGTGTCTACCTAATTTGCAGAGCTTAGCAATCCGAAAGGCTTTGCGATCGATTGGATCTCGGGCAACATGTACTTCAGCAGTTTGTCTCCCGATGGTGCCTCAATCTCTGTAGCTAAGCTGAATGGAGTGTATAGAACCAAGATATTGCACAACGGTGACACCAACAAGAAACTTCGCCTGGAGAATCCCAGTTCCATCGCTGTACACCCCGTGAATGGGTTCGTTCATGCTATGTCCTCCTTAAAGGTCATGAAGTAGAAACTCACAGTACTAAAATTGGTTTCCACTAAATGAAATTTAAAATGTTTGCAAACTTTCTTCTAGGATGTTGTATTGGGCAGACCTGGAGAATATTAATCAGAAAAACAGTTCCGGGAGCATCTGGTGCTCACATCTGGACGGAAGCAATCCGCAACAGCTGTTCGTTTCGAACCCTTCAGAATACGTCAAGGGACCTTCCAGTGAGTATCACGCAAATCATTTCCACAGAAGGTACGAATGGATAATGGATTACTACGGACCGCGGGAAACATAATCACAAAGGCAATCTTGAAAAATCGATATTTTAGGTCTGGTGATAGAATATTCTAAGAACCAGCTGTGGTGGATAAACCAGAATGGAAACTCTGATAATTACATCATGTACAGTGACCTCAAGGGTGATAATCCTATGGTAATTATGTGTTTCCTTCAGTAAATATTATGTGCAATGTGCATGTGTGTGAAAACAAATGTGAAAATCAAATACAGTGTATGACCGATTCGTACGTAAAACTGACAAAAAATCAGCTTTTATCAAATGAGGTGGCACCTCGTTCCGTAGAAGTATTCGTTGGCACATCAAAAAAAGTGGAAACGTTGTGTGTTCATTGTAGAGATTCAAAATAAAGGACTCGGAAAATAACATTTTGAAAGCCACACCGCCCGTAGCGATAGCCGTCAAGGCAGGACAAAATAGCCAAAGTAACACGAGTGTCTACGTGGCAACAAGTAGCGTCATAGCCGAGGTCACCTTGGGCGGAAATGAAACGGTTAATATTCTGCGGCACAATACTTCACAGCTATCAGCACTGAAAATATTCAATGCAAACAGACTCAATAATGGTACGTTGGGTGGCTTCTTGTTAGCATGGATGTTTTCATACTACTAGCGGAGATATGGTAATGAAATTTGGAGAGAGGCAGAAAACATGAAACCGCGTCACGCGGTCACTGAATTAAGTGTTGTGTTTATTTCTTATGGGTGTTGTCAATAGCTCACTATCATAACCATAGTTATAAATATTTGTTCTTCATTTAACAACGTTTAAATTTCGCTACGGGAACATAGATATGGAAAGTTTATTTGTTACAGGAACCAACGCTTGCAAGGACCACAACGGTGGTTGTTCGCAGTTATGTTTACCTACACCGGGGACCCGCGTGTGCAAGTGCACGGACGGTTACAAGTTGGCTGCGGATAGTCAAACATGTGATGGTAAATTATCCAAAAGCTTTTCCGACCAGACGCCATTGATATCGTCAAATGCCCTTTTAAATTAAGTAAGCCTGATCTTTGGAAGTCACGTCCGAGTGCTACATCTACTTTTCAGCAGCCTATGAGTAATGCTTGCCAACTATGTCTTGCTGCTGCGTAGATTCATGATGCATAACATGTTTATATTTCAGCTGTTCGATCCTTCCTGATGTATTCAAACCGGACGGAGATTTTGGGAATGGCATTAGATCGAGAAGACAACGAAACTAAAGCATTGGCGCCTATATCGAAGATCACGATGGTCACGGCAATTGATTTCTATGCTGGTAAATTGCACGTAGTACATTTGCAAAAGCACACTGAGAGAACATTGTCCGATAGGTGTTGCATGATACTGCCGTTTTATTCTTGCAGCCGAAGACTACATCTTCTGGGTTGATGGACAAGACAGAACAATATCCAGGATCAAGAGAGATCTAACAGACAGACAAATGTTAGTGAAAAGTAGTATTTATGGAGTAGAAGGTCTGGCAGTGGACTGGATAGCAGGTGTGAATTTCTAACCTTTCTGTCATAGATTTACATGAAAGTGTATATAAATTGCATCTTATCCGTGGTGTAATTTATGATGATTACCATTTGTAGGCAATTTGTACTGGACGGATCAGGTGATACAAACAATTGAGGTTTCACGACTCAATGGGAGCAACCGTTATGTTGTCGTTCACGGTAACATGGAGAAACCACGTAGTATCGTCTTGCATCCCGTGAAAGGGTGAGTACCGCAAGAGATCCTTCCGACGGGTCATCTTTTTGAAAATATTTAATTAAGTAACATGACATTGAAGCCAACTTTTGTCTTACTTGTTTAATACAATATATTCCAATAGTACAACCGCTGATAGGACATGCATCTTTTTTCTTTTACAGGAAAATGTACTGGGCTGACTGGGGTAGTAGAAATCCGCGGATAGAAGTAGCGAATCTTGATGGAAGCGATCGTCAGGTTTTCCTGAACGTATCGCATTCTGCAAGCAAAGACCTGCAACATCCATTTGGTCTTACTATTGACTACGACGAAAACAAATTATACTGGTAAGACTAAGTACATTTTACTTGTAGTACAATTCACGCTGACAAGTAGTGGGTGACTTTATAGGAAAGGATGTTGTGAAGAGAGAAATGATATCGACTGGTTTTAGAAAACACTTAACATTGTATGTCGGCAGGATACGCTGTGTCTTAGGTCGTATGTAACTGTTACAGGTGTGATCAGAAGGCCAATAAAATCAAGTGGGTGAATCTGGATAATAAAGATCGGAGTGGGGATGTTATCACTGAACACATCACAGATTGTATGGGTCTCACCATTCATGGAAAATATATCTACTGGACAGACGTGTAAGTAAAAAGGCATTAGTTTATTCATCAGTCGTTAAGTACGTTCGTCTGTGCTCGTAAACTGAAATATCGTACTATTGAAAAAAAAAAACATGGTGCTGGTATGCTCAGTATAAACTTCTTGTCTAGTGAACTAAGTTACCTGTATATTGTCAAGACTATATTAAGATAACTGATGTTGTAACATTTGTGTAAATGTTTTCGTAATAATGATAAAGAACAACTGCGTTACCTAAATAGAAAAAAAGGAAATTAAATTGTATCAGTTCTGTAGTTCAAATATTGAGCTGCTGTTTTATAAAATCCTGCTTCACTAATCATCTAATCAGTAGTGCCCATGTTAGATCCAAAGTAGTTTACTTGGTAAGGCAATTGTTCACAATACTTTCAGGTTTTACCAAATAATTGATGGAGTTACCATTAGGTAAATTTATAACCGATAAGCTAATCAAAGTTTACTGTTTACATAACATTATAATTTTAATTCTGAACTCACTTGGTGAACCCCCAAAAAGTGCACGTGTGCATCAAGAAATCATGTGCCTTACTTATGGGGTACATGTATTTTCTACCAGCAAATCAGTGGTCTTATTCTCAAATAATTGCAGGATTTGAAATGAGAATAGAAGTGCTTTGCTGGTTTTCTACTTGGAGACCCTTCTGTTATCATTTCAGTTACAAATACTCTCTTTATAGATATTAAATGTCCTTCTAAATGTCCTTTCAAATGCAAGAATTAAATGGTGCCTTTACCCAAGTAGAGCGAAACCCCTATTTATTATTCATTTTGGTACTCTTGACCTTGTTTATTCAAAGAACTATCCTTCATAATTTCGACTGTTTCAGCTATTTAGACATCAAGTGTGTACATTTTAGTGAATAATATATTTGCTTCATCGTAAATGCTTCATATTTTAGGAAGCAGTATCAGTTCACAAGCGTAACCCAATTCCTTTCGATAATTCTCCCAATAGTCTTAACAAAAAGGGCTTAACGAGCATTTGTCAAGCTACTCATTGCTGTAAAATTGCAAGGGAACATTCAGTTGTGGTCTCCCTATGGAAGTATTTTTCTGCACTTCAAAGCACCTTTAGTCTACAATTTTGGAGTCGAGGCATCAATTTACTTGACTTTTTCTCTAAACAGTGACGGTAAATCTTATTGAAACGTCCTTACTATAGATTTCATATTAATGGTTTTTTGCTGAAGTTATTCAGAAAGAGGTTTTCGTGCACGTTCTGAATTAACAGCACCCTTGACAGCACTTGACGTAAGAGGACACCAAAAAAGTAAAAATATAACCACAAATTTATCATATTTTTGTACCTTGCTAAATGCACCAAAAATGTTATAAACTCAAAAATTAAAATTAAAATTACAACTTTTGAAACTGGAAGATGTGTTGTGTTGTGATGGTTTGGCATGCATCAGACCAAGAACTTATGATCATAATTGTGGAATGTTGGTGTGATAAACTTTCATACAGGAAAACGAATATGATATCTGAATCGGTCACATATTTGTGCAACTGTTCCTATTTTTTACTAGGATAATTCTCGAAGGTACATTGTTGCTATTTGATGAAATTTATTCCTTTAGGAACCAATATGGAGACTGCATCTATTTTATATTTTTATGTTTTGCATGTGGTGAGGGATTATATCGCACTATTGCTTTGTAAATAAGCTGGAGTAACTCTGGTATATTGTGTATAACTTACAGTGGAACGAAGGATGGATCTATTATGAGGGCGGACAAAGATGGCACCGACAAGAACGTCATTGCAATGAGAGAAGGACACGGAAAACATCTGCGTGACATTAAGGTCCATCACCAAGAAAGACAAACAGGTATTTGCAGGGTTGTGAAGAGTGTTTTACACTGTAAGAAATTTATTTGAACAATAGCTTGTAACATAAAATACAACAGGATACATACACATGCATGAAGAAAATTTAGGATTAACCTCGAAAATGACACCACCCCCCCACCGCCTGAAAACCGACACCAATTGCTGAACAGTTTCAAGTACCAATAAGTTTTACAACATTTTGTTTACCTGGGTAATTACAGGCAGAAACCTCTGTGCGGACAGGAATGGAGGATGTGCTGAGCTCTGCCTATTTAATGGGTCACACGCGGTGTGCAAGTGCGCGCACGGACGGGTCGTCGATGGTACCAAATGCGAAAGTAAGTTTGATGACGCACTTTATTCTAAAATGCAAGCAATGTGCGTCCACGTGTCTGAGCTGAAAAAAACTGCAGGGTTACTTTTTTTCAAACTGAAAATCAAATAAAGATTTCTAATTTTTCATTTGACAATGAAAAGTTTAAAATGTTAATCTTCAGATTTTGACAGTTTCCTGGCGTTTTCCAAAGTGACGGGAATAGAAACGATCCACATGTTCTTCACAAATAGAACCGGCAACAATACGATGAACTCTCCACGTCCTCCAATTGAGGATCCCAAAAAAATGAAAAATGTCATAGGATTGGCTTTTGATTATGAAAGGAAACGGTACATACATCAATTTTTATCAGTTTCGTTGATTTAGCAAATTTATCAAGCTGCTTTTGATGTGAACGCGTTTTTCTCTGTTTCAGTATCTTCAATGTTAATCTTAACCCATTCTACATTACTCATGCAGGTATTTTTACAGTGACATTCAGATGGGCACTATTCAGAGTGTTTTCTTCAACGGATCGAATAACACTGTGATCAAAAAACGTAAGTGTCAATATCACACAATTATTCTGTTTGCGTTGTCACATGTTTCACATTAAAAAGATCCTGACGTCGTTCGTTGGCAAAGTGTATTCTGTTTAAGTAGAAATATCTCGGCATAGTTGATATGGAGTAGTACTACTCATGTTTTCCTGCAAATCCAAATTAATATTTGCAGAAATTGGCTCAGCTGAGGGGCTAGCTTTTGACAATGCTTATCAGGAGTTATATTGGACAAGCTACACAGCATCATCAATCTGTCGAGTCCGATTAGACAAAGAGAACGCGGAACATGAAACGATCGTGCACTTAGGAAACGAGGACCATCCACGTGCCATCGTGATCGATAGCTGTGACTCGTAAGTAAGCTTGTCGAAGGAAGCTATTTGTGCGGGCAGACCTATCAAAATAGCAGAGTGAGATCTTTGCCGACAGAAAACGAAAGTACACCTTTGTGCAATGAGAACGAGTTGTCTTTGGTCAGTTATTTGCCCATACTCAAGCCAAAACGAAGCCAGAATTATGAACAGTGACAGTATTTAGTCAATGTGAAACGAAGTCAGAATTATGAACAGTGACAGTATTTAGTCAATGTGAAAGGATGTACAGAATGATGTAAACTTATTCATTTCACTTCAGTCGAATCTACTGGACAAATTGGAACGACCGACAAGCAAGTATTCAGCGCTCGTACACAAATGGTTGGAACGTCGAAACCATCATCAAAACAGACATTCGAACACCAAACGGGTTGACCATAGATCACAGCGCCCGTAAACTTTACTGGTCCGATGCTAGACTGGACAAAATAGAACGTTGTAATTATGATGGTACTGACAGGAAAGTAAGCATTTCAAATGTTTAATGTTTATTGACATGAATTCAGGATGATCAGGAACTCGTTTCACATTTGTCTGTGAGTGAATTTTGACTTTGATTCCCTAAACCCGTTCAAAAATAATTTTGTACAGATCATCATAACAAATGTTGCTCAACATGTATTTGGACTCGCAGTTCATGGAAACTACCTGTATTGGACGGATTGGATACTGAGAGGAGTTATTAGGGCAAATAAATACACAGGTAAATCTAACTTTATTAGACTTTAAAAGTCTAAGAGGAGTTATTAGGGCAAATAAATACACAGGTAAATCTAACTTTATTAGACTTCAAAAGTATTGGGGAGTGTTTACACGTAGCGTTTTTCAGACCGTTTTTGTGAGTGGCACTTTGGATCTTTTTTATGTCATGTGTAAAACAGTACCGTAGGAATGCATTGAACCCTTTTTAAACGGTCTAAAACGGGATGAAAAACACTACGTGTAAACATAGCTTTAGGTTTGTAAAAAACGAAGATAAAGAGCCAAACCACTCAATTGTTGTACAATTCACGGCTCTAAAATATGTAATGTTTCGGCATTCCAGGCGATGATGTTAAGTGGCTGAGAAAAAACATAGCTCGACAGCCCATGGGTATCGTAGCTGTTTCGAAGGACACAAATAACTGTGAGTTAAATAGATGATATTTGTACTTGACTGCACTTCGCTATCTTTTGTTACTAATACAAGTGCTTACGGTTAAGCTGTACATCTGTGTCTTGTACAACACTGTGTAGCCCATGTTGCCTTGAATTAGTTTGAATTTCAGAAAAAAATCCTACCGACATGTAAGTACATATCCCAGACCAACGATGTAATCGAACTCCCTAATATCAAAGCTGCTTCTGTTTATTAACTTTTACCAAAAGAAACAAATTGTGTACTGAAGAATTTTGATTCGAAAATAGTTTTTTGAGCAAAAGGTGTTTTTTTACTTCTTTTCAAAGCAAGTGCTAGTTCCATATACCGGAAAAAGAAAAATATCTCTTCATACCAAATCTCTTAACAGAGATGTCAACAGGTCTTTTCATTCACCAAATGTTTACCAAATTTTCATGACCCTATGGTAACGGGTAGGAGTGGTTTTGCTATATTTCCTAATGTTAAGAGAGTGTAACCAATTTGATATTTATAACGTATACGACTTGCCAAACGACTTATTAAATGTGGAATTTAGAGGATGAACTTCGTATTCGTTTGGGTGGCTCAGGTTGACATCTTTGTTCTTGTAGTAGAAGCCTCACTGAACTGCTTGCTTCTCTTTTGTAATTACTGTTTCTATGCTCATTTGCTAAACATACACACCAGGTCACGACAAACCAGGTACTCTCAATACAAACCCTTTGAATGTCACAAGTTAGTACATACTACTTTTTCGTGGAGTAGCTTTTTCTGTAAATTTAGTTCCATTTATAGATGCACTTGTAAACATAAACCGGAAAGAAGCATGTTGGAAAGAGCGCAGCTGATAACGCTGACATTTAAATGCGCGGCGTATAGTAAATGTACAATATTTGTTTTCACCACATTTACTTTGTTTTTTGGAAGAGCGGGCTTAGAATTTCTGTTGTTTAGGAAAATGTAAATTTTCTCAGTGTTTTTTGGTGTTACACCTATGTCTAAAAACAAAGAAAGATGGGCCAAAAGTCAGGATGTAAGAAAGAGAAAAAACCAAAAAATCAGACCATAATATTTTACCTGATACATAATATTTTTTTGAAGAAATGTCAATGTGCCATTGATAATCAAATCTATCATTCTAGATCAACGGATGGTTTTTAAATTTAACAGCATTAATTTGATTTCATTGATTTCCACTGATCGGGATCATCGCATTAAAAGTACTTTTTCTTGAAGGTATGTCAAACGCATGTACAAACAATAATGGTGGATGTAATCAAGTGTGTACAACTAACGAACGGAGTGAAGTTGTCTGTCTCTGCTTCCAGGGACACGTGCTCGATGCCGACAATAAGACCTGCATTGGTCAGTGTCTCTCTCCAAATCTTTTGTATTGAAATTGCTTAAAAGGAGCTTTTGTCAGTTTGTAATAACCCGTCATTCTCTTCTCTACAGCACCACGAGTTAAATGCACAAAGGAAGAATTTACATGCCAAAGTGGCGGTGGGTGTATTGACTTTGAATTGTCTTGCGATGGAAGAGACCACTGTAGTGACGGTAGCGATGAAGACAAGGAGATGTGCAGTAAGTGACAAAATACGTATCATTTCTTTAAATTTCGAAAGAAATTAGTTACCAAAAAAGCCAATATAATAGACATTAGATCTAAATGGTTGCTTAACTTTTTTCAGATCGTCGTAAATGCCCCGAAGGATACTTTCATTGTTTTAACGGTACAGGAGTTTGCTTAGCAGTGGCAAAGCAATGTGATGGAAAGTAAGTAAATAATGCTATTCTTAGTACTAACCAAGGACCATAAAAGCCAGACATTGGACAAGGTTACCATGGTACAGGGAGAACGGGGAATTTGGAAAGTTCACGTTTGAAAACACAGGGAATTTACCAAAAACCATTAAAAATTTGTTTTAACACAGAGAAATTTGGAAGTTTTAAAAATTTAGAGATTTACTTGGGTTATGCCATGATATTGCTGTAGTTAGGGGAGTTCGGGGATATCCCAGTAATGGGATAAGGTGATTTCACCGGGAATTGTAATTGCAGTTCAGAGAGGATCAGTGGTAGTAAATGTCCTCTGATTGGTGGTGGTGGTGGTGGAATATGTACTATTTCTTTATTTGGTGGTCATGTGAAAAATATTTCATCACTGGATTATTTGAATTGGTAGAATTGATTGTCGGGACGGCAGCGATGAGGAAAGATGTCACACTGTCTGTGGACCAGATGAATTCAGATGCTACAGTGACGGATCATGTATACAGAATAGATATAAATGCGATTACGACAAGGTAAAGATCACAACGATTTTCTCATGCTGTTTGGTTCAGAAGCCATAGTAACAAGGCTATTCATTATTTGTGATCGAGGAAATACATAATCTTGGACAATTAGAACTAGTGATTGTATTTAGTGAGTCATTTTTGTAAACGCAAAAAAATTGTGCAGCGCAATTGGAAGTAATGTTTCATCGTCATTACCAGTGGTCAACTTTTGATGGAATTAGCTATTATCGTTCCCAGGTGTTGCTTCAATAGAAACAATATTTATATCTTAACTATGGTCGCAGCATCCCATGGAATTTTTGGGCTGGAACAAAAAAAAACACATGTAATGCGTTTACTATTACAGGATTGCCCAGATGCTTCAGATGAAATGGATTGCGATGGCCCAAAGAACTGTTCACACTTCGCGGCCCGTGACGGTACGGATATTAACCGGCTTGTGAAATGTAACTACACGACAGCGTGCATACTGGATTCGTGGATGTGTGATGGGCACAATGACTGCTGGGATGCGGAAGATGAGCAGTGCAATACCAGTAAGAACGTTATTTACAAAGTATTGTAAAATTGTTTTCAGCGCTTTCTGTTTTACAGTTACTGTGGTACAGATTTGGCAGTAACCAGGCGATGTTCGGAGATGTTCAATTTGTGAACTTTACAACAACCATGCTGTTTCAAATTCATGGTGACAAATAATATTCATGAAGGATAGTATGTGCATCTATCAATCTCAAAAGAATAGGGTGTTCATTATAGATTTTTACTGAATAACTTTTCGGTTTATCAGCAAAAAATAACTTGAAAAGAGGAGAGTGCATATCTGGGCATAGTAACAACTGGGGTTGATATTTTATGCAGCTCATGGACCACCTGTGTGTAGTGAACACTGGTTTGCATGTGGGCATGATGATGGCAAAACGCAGAAGTCAACAGAATGTATTCCTATGATTTGGAAATGTGATGGAGACAATGATTGTTCCGACGGCTCGGACGAAAAAGGCTGCCCTGCACCGACATGTGACCAGGAAACGTCGTTCCAGTGTGTCGAACATCCACTGTGTATACCACGAGCCTGGCGGTGTGATACACAAGAAGATTGCACAGATGGAAGCGATGAAAAAGATTGTGGTAAGTAACCTGGCTAGATTATTTTTGTTACTTTTCAGACAGAATTCCCTTTGAATTTAAAAGAGTAAAATTATTTATTTATCCATACTAAAATTCTGAAATCTTTACAAACGCCTTCTTTATAGATGAAGCTAAATGCTATTCAAGTGAGTTCTCATGCAAAGCGGAGCATAAATGCATCCCACGATCGTGGGTTTGTGACGGGAACCCTGATTGTAAGGGCGGAGCGGATGAGCAAATCAGTGCTGGTTGTGGTATGTTCACTATTGAAATTTTCGGAACAAGTTTCATCATAATATATGAAAATAAATCAGTTAAATGTTAGCACATGCTCTTTCAGAGCCGTTACCATGTGAAAGGAACGAATTTCAGTGCCGTAACTACAGATGCATCCGTTCCTCGTTCTACTGCGATGGAGAAAATGATTGTGGAGATAAGTCTGATGAACCAGCAACTTGTCGTACGTTATGAGAGAGACGAGTCAAATTTTCTGGTCCCAGGGGTGTGCTCGTATTCAGAATTTTTGCACATTTCATATCAAATTACTCGCCCGTTACGTTGTTGTTGTTGGATCAAACTTCTCATTCCTTGGTCCAAGTCACAAAATCAGTCTCACATTGTTCAATTACGAAAAACAAAATATCAAGTAAATGTTGACAACAAAATCTACTGAAAGTTGCAGAATTTCTGAAAATGAGAACACTCTGGGGGTCTGCTCGTTTTCGAAAATTTTACCTTTTTCATCACTCTTTGCTTTAAATAATCAGAAGAAGCTGTACAATTATAATGAAATAGTACACTTTGTATTAGGTTACTTTATTGTGAGTTTCTTGTTAGTTATAGTACAAAAGAGATTTAAACTGGATATTTGTAAAAATGAGCGCACCCCTGGAACGTATTGAGAATTCATGTACGAGCAGAGAGCCTTCTTGTTACCTAGTCAAAGATACGATTAGTTAGGTAATTAATCTATTAAACATCTTACAGAATTCAAAACGTGCAAAAGTGATCAGTTCCAATGTGTGAATGGCTCAAGGGAATGCTTAGAAATGTGGCAGAAGTGCGACGGTATTTTGGATTGTCCTGATCACAGCGATGAGAAGAACTGTCCCACATCCTCACCTCGTTGTGGAAAAGGCAATTATGAGTGCAAGAACGGCGTGTGTATCCCAGAGAATCAGATGTGTGACGGCCGTGATCAGTGCGGAGATGCGACGGATGAACTGCTGTGCGGTCAGAACTTCAGTCTTAGTACTCTTTGTACCTTCAGTAGTTTCTTAAAGGTTAGGGGATCTAAGAACTTTTCTTATACTGTAACATTTACCGTATTTTACCACATGACCTTCCAGGGGTGGATGAGTGCACATTACTTGTCGTCAAGGTGTGTGATCATGTCTGCATGGATGAAAAGATCGGGCACACATGCAAATGTCGAAGTGGATACCAGCTTCTAAATGACTCCAAGACTTGCAAAGGTAATCGTCTAAGAATAAATATGTTTAACTTTTTACAACTGAAGGTTATGTGTCTGAATTTATAGGAAAAGACATTTTCAGTCGTACCTGTACTTTCATGTTCTCATTACTCTTAAAAGCTGTTCAAACCATTGCAGATATTAATGAGTGCGAGTCATTCCCGTGCAGCCATTACTGTATAAACACGCATGGGTCATACAAGTGCTATTGTGCCGATGGATTTTCATTGGAGTTAGACAAGCGTGGCTGCAAAGTTAGCCTCGATTCAGACTGTAAGTACTAATAATTGAAATTCTGAACACATGCATGTGAACGGTTTAGTAGATCTAATGTTGTCGCAGTGATTTGCATCTCATCAATTATTCTGATTAATAAGATACCGCTTAATAAGACCAATTTATTACAAAAGTAGAGGATATGTTTTATCAATCTACATATGCTTTTCGTTTCTTCAATTTAGTGCCAAAACCAGTGGTCCTCATATCCAACCGTTACTACATTCGCAACATCACTCTGCCAGATATACCAAGGCAGGAAAGTTTAATAGTTCAGAACTTGACAAATGCGGTGGCGCTTGACTTTGATTGGCAAGAAAGAAAACTCTACTGGTCCGACACCACGAGTACTCAATCCAGAATAATGAGAATGAATGACGATGGAAGCTTCACCAGTAGGGAGGTAAGTGTTTTTCCGTTCTACTTTCCATTATTATTTCAAAGAGAAACACTCCAAAAAATGTTAAGACATAGACCGGAATGGATTTTTGAAGGATGTAAGCGGAATTTCGAAGACATATTTTAATGAGTACCAAGATCACAAGTCAAGTAGTACGAGGTGATAATTTTCAGGATGTAAATATACCTGGATGTAAATATGTGCAATATGATTTTGTAGACACTGCATCAGACCACCCTGAGAAATCCAGACGGAATCGCTGTAGATTGGGTTGGACGGAATTTGTATTGGTGTGACAAGACTACGGATACTATAGAAGTGTCGAAACTGGATGGAAAGTACAGAAAGGTACCTTGCAATTTTTTGTTGCTAAGTTTAAAACGATAAACAGCATGTCAAACAGTGATATCTGCTAGTATTCATCATCAGAAGTGAACTTGTTACACGTGTGATCTGATTTTCAGGTGTTGGTGAAAGTTGGCTTGGAGGAGCCGCGTGCAATACAGGTTCATCCGTACAAGGGCTGGTTGTTCTACACTGACTGGGGCGACCATGCTCATATCGGTCGTATCGGTATGGACGGAACTATTCCCAAACAGAGGAACATTATAACCGACAACCTTGGCTGGCCCAACGCATTAACAATAGACTATGTAGCAGAACACATAATTTGGGCTGATGCAAGGTATATATTTGGCTCTGTTTTCAACAAAGCCCAGAAAATATGGAATACTACAAAAAAAACTTCACAATGGAGTGTACTGATAAGGGGCAGACATTAAAGTGATTTTTATTTCAGGTTGGACTACATAGCGTTTGCAAATCTGGATGGAACGAACAAAAAGTATATCATCGAGGAAGGTCTTGCTCATATATTCGCCATCACTGTGTTTGAAGATTATATCTACTGGACAGACTGGGAGAATTCCAATGTGGAACGCGCACATAAATACACCGGGAAAAACAGAACTGCTATTGGATCTACCATACACAGACCAATGGACATCCAAATCTACCACAAATTTAGACAAACTTCTTTCAAGAAAGATCAGGTTTGTAATACATTAATTATTGCTAACAGTGTAACTTGTGCTGTCGACAAATATCGTCAATGAGCGCAAAATTACCTCTCTTTTTGAAGACAAATCCATGTGAGGACAATGGTGGATGTGGGGAAGGTTCTCTTTGTCTTATTAAACCCGGAGGACAGCAACGTATGTGTTCGTGTCCCGAACATTTCTATCCTTCTGTCGACAAAAAGTAAGTTCAAAATTCCGTTTTATGTGTATTTATCGGTTGTAGTGAAGGCCTGATTTGGAGAACGTAACTGTGAAAGTGGTCAATATACAGCATTGTGAGAACACCAACACATACTTGTTTTTATTTTTGTGCAGGTCCTGTTTACCCAATTGTACGAGCAGTGAATTCCTGTGTAAATCTGCATTCAAGTGTATCCCGTTCTGGTGGGTATGCGACGGGCAGGATGACTGTGGCGATGGGTCAGATGAAGACGGATCTGGACACGCAAGTGGATCCTGTCCAACATATCACTGCCGGCAGGCTGGGCTTTTCCAGGTACCTCAGTCTTCCATCGGAGTGACTGTAATCATGAAGTTATTCACTTTATTGTGCGTTATTACGTGAGACTCTTGCACGCGTGATGATTTATAGAATTTCATTGTCGAGTGTTTCTTTTATCTTTTCAGTGTCACAATGCCACCACCCATCAAGATTGCATATCACCCATGCAGATATGTGACGGGAAGACACAATGTAAGGATGGTTCGGATGAACTTAAATGTGATACTCACACCTGCCTGGAGAGTCAGTTTAAATGTACCAGTCCACCGAAATGCATCCCGCTTTCCCAGAAATGTGATATGAAGGCCAACTGCAATGATAGCTCTGATGAAAAAAGCTGCAGTAAGTGTTTCGGGCGGGATTATTTGTATTTCACACCCTGGCACATAACCTGGGGGTCTGTAAGTTTCAGTATTTGATAATGATTTGAAATGAAGGTGAGAGCGTAAACAGTGGTACTCCTCTGTAATGAACGATTCTGTTGGACACTTTTCCTTTTGATGAAGAAGGAATCAAATAAACTGAAACAACTTTGGTGTCCTTAAAAATTTTCAGCCGTGCCACGTTGTGCAGACAACCAATTCAAATGCAATAACAAGCGATGCATACCTTATGTCTGGAGATGCGATAACGACAATGACTGCGGAGATAACAGTGATGAAAATCCGGAAGATTGTAAAAGCTCACGATGTAAAGACAGTGAGTACAGCTTAACAGGCGCACCCTTTTAGCAAGGACTGGCCGAGTCCGGTCCATTATGTCGTCAGAACGCATTGCGTAGCGAATGAGATCCAAGTGGGACACATACTTATTTTTTGATACACAGATAGACGATAAATGATGTAAATTGATATAGCAATGGTTTTTTTTTAAAACTGACACGAATTTTTTTCTGTAGAATATATTTTGTGTAACACTACGGGGCGGTGTGTGCCGGAGTCGTGGAAGTGTGACGGTGATCCAGACTGCGGTGTAGGAGATAACTCAGATGAACCACCGGAATGTGGTAAGTTCTTAGCAGTGCAATTTATCTCAAGCTTTTACCATTATGTTTGAAACCTAAGTTTGACTTGGCACAACTGCCAACGTAGGTCTTATAATGTTTTTAAATTTGGATGAGACCAACTTAGTTCTGTAACAAACCCCCTAAATGGGCTAAGCAAAGTCTCTGCAAGCGTCTGGAAGTGAAGTCTCTTTAAGCAAAGTCTCTTTAAGTAAAGTCTCTTTAAGCAAAATTTTTCCATAACAAGCAATTAAATGCAAAATAGTAATTATCACAATTACATTAACACAGCATACCCCTAAGGGTAAAAACTTTGCTCCTTGAGAATTGTCAGCTGTCCATTTTAGACAGCAACTATCGCAAATCTGGGTGAAATTTGCGCAACCCAATGCCAAACGTGAAACAAGCTTACCATTGAAAAAATAGGAGTAAGCTAGAATGGGGTGGGTAAGGGTGGGATGGAAAAATAAACTAAGTGACGTCATAGGTTGCGTCACTGCCTGCGCCATACATTATTGCTCCTTATAATGCAACTCCTAGGTAACAGACGTTACGTTGTCAGCTTTTATGATTAAAACGCATTTTGAAACAAAATGAGGCCTTAATCAATACAAAGCAACAACTTGGCGGTGAGTCTTTCGAATCTAGATCTAGACTGGTTACGGGGGGGTAGTCCTTTGCTCACTTCGATGTAAATTATGGCTAATTTAACCAATCCTATGCCCCCCAAGAGAATGAAACAGAGAATTAAATTTTCTGAATGTTACTCCATGACCAA
>JBCAUG010204079.1:0-19319 GCA_038406175.1 Haplosyllis leylae | reverse complement strand
GACGTAAGACCTTCCTCAGAGGATCCTAGGTACCGGAGGTCTAGGAAGTGTAGATTAGACTCAGCCGTGCCTGAGCTTTACGTAGATCTACCCCAACCAAAAGACCTCGCATGATTTCCTTTTAAGTCTGTGCCTGTGAGATACCTTTCAAATAAAGGAGTCAAATCATTCGCACATTGATACATTTAACAAGAATCTTGATCTGAATGTGCTCAGGTACTTTAAGCCATCATCTTTCGTTTCACTTGCAATCTTGTGTGAATGGAAATATTAATACTTGTTTTTTAACAACAGGCCCATTTTTAAAGTCCCGTAAATGTGCCCAGTACATTTGCGGATATTCATGTGTAGTAATATTTTTTCTCGCTTTTCTTTTCATCTTAGTTGCTTGTTGCAGTACTTTACAGTATTGTATTCATGTATGGTTTGGGAACTGTTCTGTTCTGGTCTAAGCTTTGATGTGCTTCAGTATGTATGGGATTGCGAGAGAAATTTTCTCCAACATTTCTAGCTACTGAAGTAACAACTTCTCATGAGTTTAAAGAGATGAACACACAACTCCCCAAAAGGGTCTACTTGAATTATTATGTGAACATTGATGTCCTTTTAACACTTAGAGGTGTTCCAAATCATGCATAGAAGTTTCAGCAAACGATGATTAAATTTCGATTCATACAAAAGACTACAGTGTGATCATATTTGTTTGGTTGTAGATGACCACGTTTTGAATTTTCTGGAGTTTTTTTCAGTTGTTGATTGGTCTAAAGCTCTTGTACACGTGGTGGTGTATTACAGTGATCAAGGTGGCTTGTTGAGAGTTGAGATTCCATGAAGTAGCCAAGGTATCTGGTTGATTGAACTAGTTTGGTATTTGCCATTCAAGCTCTGTTTGAAATATTCATGTCATACAACATTTAGGGTTAAGTGCATAATAAATTATGTGTGATTTTTGACTACGCTTGCATCCAGAGTTCTCTAAAAAGTTCTTTCAGAGTTGTGAGGAATCGGAAGAGGCCATCAGATGTAATTTCATTGAGGAACATCACTCTGTGCGGGAGAAGTCCAATTTCTGATACGGGTGCTTTGTTGCCGAGCGTCACGCATGCATAAATATCTGATATGTGTACATCCTACAGGAAACTTCAATTTAATGAACTTATGCACATTCGCTTCAGCAGATGACAAATCTTCCTTATTCAAGTTTTTCCTAAATAACACAAATCTGACATTTCTGGCATTTTTTGTACAAATTTGACATCCATGGGGTTTCAAAATCAGCAAAAAATAAAGTTGCTTCCAGTGGGAATCGAACTCACAACACCAATCATCTATGGATTAGAATTCTAATGCCTTTACCCACACAGCCAATCTGTCAATCTTTGCTAGTCTTAGATTTTTAGGCCCTTATAAAGTCATGGTCTATTGAATCTTGAAATGATTCCACGTCCAAAAAGCGAAGTGGAGCATGAAACAAAGTTGGACTTTTCTGTTCAACACATGTCTCTGTGGCTGAGCGCGTAAGGCATTAGAATTCTAATCCATAGATGGTGGTGTTGTGAGTTGGATTCCCACTGAAAGCAACTTTATTTGTTGTTGATTTTGAAACCCCTGGATGTCAGTTTGTACAAAATGCCAGAAAAAATGTCAGGTTTGTGTTATTTAGGAAAAGCTGGATTGATGTCAGTTTAGCGAAAGGAGACATTCGAGTTTTCCCTAATTGCTTTACTGAATTCAGCAAATTCAGTGACAAAATATTATTTTTCAAAAAAAAGCATTACTGTACTCGAACCCATTATCTCCCGTGTGAGAGACAGAGACTCTACCACTCTGCCACAGAGACACAGCTGACAGAGAAGACAGTTAAATTTATCCTTATTCATGTTTCAGTGATTTTTCAGATTCCCTGAATTCACCGAATTCAATGAAAATTCTGCTCTATTTAGGAAAAATTCGATTATTGCTATTTACATTTTATGATGGTTTAAGTTTACATTTATAGCATGGAACATGGCAATTTCCGATTTTCAATTTGGGACACTTCCTTTCCAATTTTGTGGACCAAACTTGGACATAAGACACACTAAAACAATCCTAGGTTTTATTTAAGAGCCCATTTCAAACCTCAAAAATTAACAATCTTTGAAAACAAGGAATTTTGGAGTTTTAAGCATAATGATCTTCAGACATTATTAGGTCACATGTGATGGTTATCAAAAACCCTCAAAATGTTCTTTAAACGTTTTTCCAAATTTTAATGACCTTTATGTGTAACCTCCTTATGTTGGAGCTCACCACGTCAAGTTTTTTAAAAATAAATCTCATCCCTAGTCTGTCTGTTCAATTTGTCATATCACATATATTTGGCATTTAACATAGTTAACACATTTTTGACATTTTGGACCTTTTTAAATATGTTAATTTATGATGACTCTAGAGCCAGTTGAGTACTTTTCCAAAATTAGAACACTTCAAAAAATGAAAATTTCTCAATGAAGATGTCTTCCATATTTTGATTTGGTCCAAGGTGGTTAGGTACATAAGTTATGTGATGGATCGATTTTTAGGGCAGTGTACCATGCTTAAGGAAGTGACATAGCCTGTTGAATCAGTCAGTTTACTTTTTTGACACATTCATGATGGCTCAAAGGGTACCTATTTTGAATTTTTCAGCACATGACAAATTGACTATTTGCTGGGTTGTTTTTTTAAACAAAGGATATTTGAAATTTTGAACTATAAATTGGCATAAAGGTGTAGAAAGAAATTATGTAGGGTGGCAACTGTTTCTTTTCTTTTTTAAGTCTGCTGTCCAAGCTATGATTATTCAAGCATCTATTTATGGCATGAAGTGTCAATGATAGGGATGCAATGTTAATTATATAATGATTTGTAGAGAACACATTACACTACCTAAAGGAATCTTTTGAGAATTTTTGTGTTGGACAGTGCTCTCATAAAGTCACATATTGTTAATTTTTTTATTGCCCAAATTGAGTGTTATGAATGGGTTGGTTCATCAAAAATGATATGAGAGATAAAAATCACAGTCTAAGGCTATGGAATGTGAAAATACAAAAATATTTACCAGGAGCTGCTGGAGCAAATTTTTCAGAATTTTGAACAATATTTAGTGTGTTGGATTAACTGATTTGAATTAATTTTTGAAAATGGTACAATTGGATGAAAAATAACCCCAATATACCAAAATAAGTGATTTCGAGTGATTTGGTGAAGTTTTCAAAATTAGCATAATTGACAGTTTCATGGTTTTATTACCTTTTGCTTATTTCTGAAGTAATTTTTAACTACTTTTGATGTAACTCAAATTAAAGCTTTGGACCTCCTTGACAATGATGTGATTATGCCACTGGGTGGGTGATGTTGAACCTAAAAATAATGGAAACATGTCCAACAAGCAAGCCAGAAGGCTTCATGCAGAGCTGTTTTGCTTGATCTACCCTGTGTAGATCTAGTCTAGGTATATCTATCCTGTGTAGATCTAGTGTATGAAGATCTGGTCTGTATAGATCTATTCTATGAAGATCTAGTCACAGACTATGTCTATAGACTGGATCTACAAAGACTTCTCTAGGTATATCTAGCCTATGTAGATCTAGACTGGCTATATATAGCCTGTGTAGATCTAGTCTATGTAGATCTGGTCTGTATAGATCTATTCTATTAAGATCTATGTCTGTCAACTAGATCTACAAAAACTAGTCTAGGTATTTCTAACCTGTGTGGATCTAGTCTGGGTATATCTAGCCTGTGTAGATCTAGTCTGGGTATATTTAGCCTGTGTAGTTCTAGTCTATGTAGATCTGGTCTGTACAGATCTATTCTGTGAAGATCTAGTTACAGACAATGTTTGTAGACTAGATCTACAAAGACCAGTCTAGGTATATCTAGCCTGTGTAGATCTAGTCTGGGTATATCTAGCCTGTGTAGATCTAGTCTATGTATATCTGGTCTGTATAGATCTATTCTATGAAGATCTAGTCACAGACTATGTCTGCAGACTAGATCTACAAAGACTAGTCTAGGTATATCTAACCTGTGTAGATTTAGTCTGGGTATACCTAGCCTGTGTAGATCTAGTCTATGTAGATCTGGTCTGTACAGATCTATTCTATGAAAATGAATGATGGGAACCATGTGGGAATGATGGGTACCATGTAGGAATGACATGGGAACAATGGGGAATGGTGGGGGTAGATACTTGCCTGGTTATTTGGCTGGGAACAACAAGAATGATTGGGCAAAAATTCATAATTTGCAGGCTAATTTCCAGGCAAACCATGTCATTCCCATCATTCTCTACCCCTGGCAACAGTTACTTGCCTGGATTTGGCTTAAAATTAGCCTGGAAATGATGACTTTCAGACTATCCCCAGTGTCAGTTACCAATTTTCAGCCGATTTTTATTGTTTCCATCATTCCCACATCTTGTTCCCACATGGGAATGACCAAACTCATCGTTCCCCCATAGGGAACAACCAAATCTCATTGTAAAGTCATGTGACCATGTCTCTTAGCCAATCAGACAGCTCCATTCTTTCATATCTCTCAAAATTCTCCAAAACTTGTGAGAAATCATGAGATTTTATCAAAAAATATTTACCATTTAAAGAGCAACGCTGTTAAAACAGCTCTCCTAAAAATGTAAACATTGGCACTTTTTAAAACAGTTTTGCCATTTTGAGGCCCCTTATAGTTGTACTTTGTAACTGAACTGTGGTAGCTTCTAGTAACAAAAGTACATCACAGTCTTATGGAGGAGGGGTCCAGAGACTATTTTTCACAAAATGTTACCATCCTTTACAAATTAATCTAATTAATTAATCCTACACAGTGTTACTACTGTTGGACAAAAATATGTACAAGAAATTCACCCCTAGCATCCCCTGAGTAAGTACTTTCCTACCTTCACATATTTACCATCTGTGTATGTGGATAGGCAATAATTTCAGTCAGGAC
The DNA here is from genome assembly GCA_038406175.1 of Haplosyllis leylae. Classification (NCBI taxonomy): domain Eukaryota; kingdom Metazoa; phylum Annelida; class Polychaeta; order Phyllodocida; family Syllidae; genus Haplosyllis; species Haplosyllis leylae. The sequence goes on along the minus strand of JBCAUG010204079.1, from coordinate 14,342 downwards.
TTTCTGTCTGTCTGTCTGTCTGTGTTTCTGTCTGTCAGTCAATGTTTCTGTCTAGGTGTCTGTCTGTTCTGGCTATAACTTTTGAACCACTACAGCTAGGAATGTTGTTTTTGGTATAAGGGTACATCTTGAACATATCTAAGCCAAGTTTGAGTATCACAGTCATTGCATAAAGGTCAAGGTCAAATTTCAAAATTACATATTTTACCTAAGCTTTACTTCTATATGCTTGTATTTCATTAAAACTTACTTCAAAAGCTAAGGTCATTTAAGGACAAGGTTAAAGGTCACAGGTCAAGTGGTACACCTTTGACTGAAAGGCATTCTTGTCAGTGAATATATTCACTAACTACACTGGATACATCCACTACCAAGTGAAAGACAAGAAAGCTTCTTAAAAATGACAAGGTCCTGTGAAGATCGAGATCCCTTAATGTGAAGGGCATATGAAGGTAAAATGGTGCAGAAGCAATGTGTGGGGTGGTCAGGATGGTACATCGTCCATTGAAAGGCATACTTGCATTCGAATATTCTCTTTCCAACTGGGATTCAAAAGAAAAATCTTACTTGACAAGGAAGAAAGTTTTGAATTCTAACTTTCTCAGAAAGTACAAAGCAATCAATGAAGAGACAGCTTATTTCACCGGTTTGTTTCCCAATGAGACCAATACTGACAAGAACGGAAGTGGTATGGTAACTCTACACCCATGTTCACACTGAATCAAATAGTTTGCATTTTAATACAAGTATTTAGCCTCAAGCTGAGGGATGGTGAAAAGTTTCTATTTTATTCTTGTGATGGATCTATCAAGTAATTTAAAACTCAGATAAAAACCATGTCTAATTTTTAGATTTCTTTAAAAAGAAATGTCAACTGTGTTGAGAGAAATAGTTTCATTTTGTTACCTTTGTTATGAAAATTAATTTTTACTCTGCCCTTTTACTGTCTAAAAAGTACAACACAGGAAATATGAAGAATAGGATTTTTTTTGCAGAAAGAGTAATCAATACCGTCTGTACCATGATTTCATCCTTTTAACATATCTAGCAATTTATTACACGCCTTTTGTTCCCATGACAGGTTATAATGATGATGTGAATTACAGTATGCCTCTTGCATGATATTTTCTAATAAATTTACAAATATTACCATTAAATGCATGACTGTATAACTATAGATAGGAAACCAGGGAAGATGAGAAGTTCTGCAAGTCAAAATATATGCCAATAACAGAATTAAATACCCTGGCAGCATGACAAAATGCACTTCCCTTTCCTTTATTATCCCTGAATTATTTGGAACATTTCCATCCATTTGTGTCATTCATATTACAATGTTCTTCCACGCTATTTACTTTTGCAATCAACAGTCCATTGAGCCTACCGTTAATTGTTCACAACTTTTTAAATAAATAAGTATTATTTTCAAGACGTTTGAAGGGAACCGTAGTAGAACTTCTTTTGTATTTATCTTGCTATCAGAAAGACAGAACTCGACAAACGAAACCAACTCTCAGAAATCGTTTCAGTTGCTGAAGAGTTTTTTTCCAAGTTCATTCTTCCAACGAAACTTAAATGTACACATGCTTCTTGTAACTTATAAGAGGTAATGCTCTTAATACCAAGTATCACTCAGAGTGACATGAACTTTATTGCATCAAATAATTAATATGCAGTTTGTCAAGTGCACACGGTATAATTTGTAACAGTTTTATAACATGGACAAAATAATCATACACTCAACCATGTGAGAGAAAGAAGGGCGTTTCGTTGAATCTTTTCGTTTCATTCTTTATTTCTTTCCTTTGCATCCTTATGGTGTTTATATTCATTGAGTTACTTTTTCGTTTGTGCTTGTAATGGGCCTTTATACTCTGCTTGTTTCATAGTGAACATAATGAATAGATCTTTCTCCTACAAGGACACGGCTGGATACACACCACAGATACTATGTATGTTCTCTGGACCTTTTAGAGAAGCTCCTTCAATGAAAATATGGATCCATGCCAATTTGTACTTGGGTAGTAGCAAAATCATTAAAGCTATGCCCTTACTAGGTATGTTTAATTCATACAAGGAAAATAACCTAGTTGTGTATAACTTACATTATTACCAAGGTTTTAAAAGGATCGGCAAAAGGCCAATATAAAGCAGGATATATTTAGCAATATGTGAACGCAGTGCATATCGCCAATATTCCTTAGTCAAGACCATTAGGTAGAATTTATCATAGTTCTAGGAACTTGATTGACAAATGGGACACAAACTTAGAGAAGCACAATGTTATTAAACAAGTATTGGCAGTTACAACGAACTCTGTCTTAATATTAACAGAAGTGAATCTGAAACTCTGCAGGGGTTCTAAACAAGTATGAAATCTGGGCAGGTGTCATCAACGACCATCTTTCTCTTGACCTAATTTACAGAGACACGGGGCATGGCCCTTATTGATCCCTGGATCGGCTACTGATTTGGTTTTTGAACATTGAGTAGACATATTTGTTTGCGAGTTTATTTTATGGAACAGGGAATCTGATAAATGTGTTAGAACTTGACAAGTTCATCACTGAGATCTTGGTCTTTCAAAATCCAAAAAAGCTCCCATTCCGGTTGAACCAAATTTCAAGTTGTAAATCTGAGGCTCACTGTACAGATAAGATTGTAAATTACTATACCTTTATAATGCGAGTACATACCGATTGCTGAAGAAAAAATTGCCTCTAATCCAGACAAAAATTTAAACAGTCTATCACTGCCAATAGTTCAGTGTAATACATGCCAAAAACATCCTTTGATAGAAACCCTATGATAACCTTATGTGAATCTTCACCATTAAGACATGTACAAGATAGGTAACAGTACATTTAGATATGGCAGGTTAACCTAAATGGTGTAAAACTGCTCTAATATTCCTAACCCCTACTGATTGAAAGAAATTATCTCGGGCAGCAAGCTAGTAGTTAATACATGCTAGCTCGCTGTTGTCACCTCAGTGATCGCAACAAACAGACCTAGTCATCAAAATGATTATGAACAGTGAGAAATCACTGGGTTTTGGTGGAGCTCGTGCAACAGAAAATCACAGGTAAACATAACATTTAGAGGTTTATATCACCCATGGAGAGTGCCATTAGATGTGATTATGTGAAAGTGGATCACCAGAATTGGCTGAGATAATAAATGGACAAAGTGCGGCATCAATTCGATGTGCTAGTTTGATATCACAATTTGAGGACAGTTTAACTCGCGTAAATTATCCGCTTGCCGCGTTGAAGTATTTTAACTCAACAAATTGTATGCAATTACAAAATTAGATAAATGCTATATCATTTCGTTAAGTAGAAGAAATTATCTATTTAAGAAATTGAATTTTGATAATTCATCAATGAGAATATTCAAAATTTAAATAGTAATTTAACAAATTAATACCACGCAAATTTATATAAATTTTGAAAACACTTTACAAACATGACATTTTTGCTTAGGAATCACCCCGATGCACTGACTGTGTAAATGTTCAAACACCAAATTGTTGCCATAGGATACACATGTTTGACTTCAAGGATAAACGACATGGTGAACCTGGACCAGGTAGGACTGCAAGTTACTCTTTGACATCACCACTGTTTTTGCAACATGCCAGCTGCTACTATGGAATTGTTTACAATCCTTTCCAAAAAGTCAGCAATGGAAAAATCTACATTCACTTTCAACAGGTGATTTTGGTTTTTGATATATGGGAATGTGGGTGGCTTGCACATTGAAAATCCTAGAATTCGTTTGTGGAACCTGTAGGATTACACATAGTCTAATTTGAAAAATGGTTTGTTACCCAGGGTGGTTTCTTGTAATGGTCACAGTATTAGGCACAGTCAATGGAATGGTTTAGAGACAGTCGTGCTTCTCTGGTTACCATGGGTCTCTCTAAATCTATGATGAAGGCAAAACTGTTGGAGTGAATCAGACATTCACATTACGTATTCTACAAAACCATTTTGTATGTATCTACCTCCATGTGAGATCCATAATGAATTAAACTACCAGTCCTGCATGTGACGAAACCTGTAAATGCTACACAAGCCTGATCAGATGGACACGATCAGGGTCAGAATCAATCATGAATCATTCCCTGATAGGTCAAGATGTCACAGCACAAAATAACCAGTATCAGTTTTGATCTGAACTGTGTGCAATGTCCAAAGACGAGCAGTGAAGAAACGCACATATTTTACCGACTATCTGACCAGGACAATGATGAATGGTTTTGCAAGGGAAGTGATTTTAGATTGACCTGGGGGTATATGATGTTATAAATTGTAATAATAACAACCTGTTACAGTGCTGACCACCTGACTAGCATTATAGCCTCTGTACTTGTCTTCCATGTGTCCTTCTACTCAATACAGTGTCTTGATATCAACCGTCCTCCTGGTAGCAAAACGATGGCTCCTGATATCTATGGGTTTTCAGGCACAGGTTTCTTTTCGAACTGTCTACTTCAGAATCACCAAAAGATGAACTAGAATAATATTTTCATAATTTATATATTTTAAGAGTAAATAATCTGCTTGGCAAAAACAAAAGATCATTGAGTTATACTTTTGGTGTTTTTACGGTCACATAGTTCTATTGTATTTCCAGGTCATTACCAATTTGAAAACTCAATTGTAAATGGGCACCTTATGTGATGACCATCTCAACAGAGCTTTTAGCTTTTATGAGACAATTAGTACTATTGTCTTCATTTTATCCACAAGCTGGAAAATAAATTTATCCCTATGGGGAAACAAATTTTCCCATGCCTTTTTCTGCTGAGAGCAACGGTTTGTCTATTTAATGTATTGAATAACCACTTGCATAAGGTCAAGTATTCGAGGAGATAAAAATGATACGATACAATATGGAAAACATACATGAGAGCCACTCCAAAGTTCCACAAAATCAACATAAATTTAAACATGCTTGGGGCTCTTTTAAATGCTACAAATGTATGGACATGGTATTGTGAAGTTGCACCATCGTGTCGTTTTTAAAGACCCACTTGAAAGTGTCCTGAAGTGAATGAAGATGTTTAGATATATCAGAGATGCATCAATGTTAAATTAGGCTACTTAAGTTATTGAGTAATGCAATTGTTAAGTGGGTTTCTTATAGGGAACCTAATTTAGACGACATAATGAATAGCCAATATTGAAGTGGCCTGTTAGTAGGGGTTAGATTTTAAGTACTGAATGAAGATGGTGCCATTTAAAAAGATAAAAGAGGCCGCTCTTGCCAGGGGTACAGGTAAGCAGGGTGAGACACACCACAGCACAAGTCTTGTTACACAGACAGTTCTTCTAATGTGAAAGACCCAAGAATGAAGTCTTCATTGAGTTCAGGGAGACAGTAAGACTAAGGGGGTGGACCGCAGAGAGGGTTCCCCGTGGTTCCCTTGCTCAGTCCCCGTTTGGCTCATTCACTGCATGCCTGCTCGTGACCCTCAATGAGCTCTTGCTATACCACAAAGAAGATCCCTATATAAAACTCCTGTGGGCTTCCATAGGTTACCCCATAGACTAGTTGCATAGGAAACACTACAGTAATGTCAACACTGCCTTGTTGCCGCTCCCTCAAACGTCAAGGGTGACAATGCATCTCCGTGCAGGACATAGGCTCCAAGTTGTCTGCTCCCCTAGTCCCCTCAGTGGGCAGCTAATCAGTCGAACTCCCCTACACTGGCCACCTAATTCCCGTAACTACACCTTCCATTATTCTATCCTTTAAATATGCAGTCTAATATAAACCATGTACTTTATTCCTGTCTATCAATCCTAAATTCCCTCCAGACGTGATCTCAAATGTGTTTGTAAGGTGTGCGGAAATTAGACTCAGTTTAATTGTGGCTTGATATTAAATTTCATGTTTTGCTACATATGTACAAGCAGTGCTTAATAGAGCAGGTTCTGAAATGTTATGAATAGAAAAAAAGTTCCTCACTGAAATGACAAGTGTTGGGCTTGATGATAATAACTTGTAACCGTATGTTTAACCATCGTAATGTCTGTATTGTAGTTACTTGTGAATTACAGATCGTGGTGATTTCATCTTCATTGATGAAACCTTGTTTTACTGATTATGGCGGATATTGTAATGGATTTTGTAATGGAACCACATTTTTTGGCGTTCTATTAATTATTAATTGAAACCAACTGTTTGTCTGTGGAGATGTGTTATTGCAATGCCATATTAGAATAAATAGAACCTTTCCTGGCATTTGATTGGTTTCTAGAAGCAATCTGGAGAACAATACTAGTCCTTTATGACTGGCAAATTTTCACCTGGATGACAGCTGTGCCATTAGGTTCCGGCTTTCTTGTTGCACAGAAATCGTAGGGCACTGATTCACACGTACACAGCAAAGAGTTCAACATTCTAATTTTTGTTTTCGTCCAGTTTAATGCCAGAACAAGAATGAATCTTGATTGCGAATCTTACTATAAATTATCAATTTATATTTCCTAGCTTCATGAATTATTCACACATTCATCATTTTGTAAACATTGCTTTTTACAATGTGTAAGTGATACCCGGTTGGCATATCATTAATTTTTATTATGGTTTGAGATCTAAATCAGAGAATGTTATATAATATGGCTGGTGATGAACTGTACTGAATGCATGTCTGCTATTGAATAGTAAAATAGCTGGTTTAACAAGATAATGATATAAAATGATGAATTAAGGTAGAATGACAGGCTTGTTTGAGCACAATAATGATACGAATAGGCTAGTTGAGATCCCCAGCAAGGTATTTAGTTATTCGAGTCTTTCCAACCTTTTTGACGCTGTGCAACCGAAACCGCTTCTATAATTTCACCTCCGCGCAGATTAGTACATAATCATTATGCAACATATATTTTGTAAGTGTGGTAACCAAAGGATGCAAAATGACGTGATTAATGTGTGACTTTACAATGAAGACAAAAATAAGATAGTGTAACCTGTGTTCAACAGATTTAGATCTTCCCTAAGTGTCACTTGTAATGGCCAAGTTGTTCTGATGGATGTTGTGAAAGACATTTAGCATGAATGGAAATAATTTTTTGTTTGTACAGATCCCATAGGAACATTGATATTCAATACGAGTGCATTTGTACACTAAATTTAAAACTATTGATAAAGCTCAATGATCTATGTTTGCTAAACTAGCGACAGGCCTCCTCCATATTTCTTTCCCCTTTGGCAAATGGGAAATTATTCTCTTTGCCGAACAAAACTTGCCATTTAGGAGTGGAAATGGTATTCTGGGTAAGGTACAGCTTTTTCTGTTCCCATCTTCCTGTGCGTCGTTAAAGTGAACGCCCATTTCTACAATGCGTAGAAGTTTCCCTCTGCCTCGGGGCCTTCAAGCTCTTTCTTTCTCTATCCATTTCTATTCCAAGCTCCGGTAGTTCTTTCATAAAGCTATCGACCCCAAGGCGGCTTCCTTCGAGTACAGCTTCCATGCACAGATAAAAGATTATAAAGTCATCATGTATAATTTAGTGTAAAATTCAATGTGTCTATGCTGAGGGGCTTGGGATCTCCACTATAGAGCCTTAATGAAGGGGAAATAACAGGCTTGCAGTGGATTCCCCGCCTCTTTGCATTCATGTTCTGGATTGGCCCGCTCCGTATTGATCCAGAATCCCTGGATAATTTGACGTTAGTGGATCTCTTTAATGCCTACCTTCCACGCAAAACCGGATGGAAACAAGAGAATACTCTCTAACTACCACGCATTGAAAATTTCCAATATTTATTTATAAATGAATGCGTTTCAAAGGAAAACACTTGAAAAGTTAAAAGGCTTGGGTTCTTCTCTTTTCACAATTGTGGCAAATTGAGTTCAATACTTTCCCTGCTCGGCAAAGTGAATTTACTGAAAAGCGCCGTAAAGAATCTACAAGATAAGTTCACATCATACGTTTGTTCGCTTAACCTTTTCTCTATTGGAGATTACAGAAAAGGACCCGGTCAATGTGCTGGTAGAACACAATGCTGACTAAATTATCAAGAATCAGCGTCGAAAATTGCCTGAAATTGTCACTAGTAGAATAGTTGTTCAGAATGCGCATACACATGTTCAGTGGGCTAACAAATTATTTGTGTAACAATGAGCCCGTGAATATTTTGATCCCCAAAACAGTTTGTGCTAAGAAAAATAAATCTGCAATAGTAAGTGTGTTTTTCAGAATTTAAAGTGAATAGTTACAATATTTCAATGTCAGTGTCTTTGCCAAAATGCTGTGAAAAGAAGCTGAATTAGTAATGTATTTTGAAGATCATATTTTCATAATTCATATTGAAAAGTGCTTTGTGTAATTTAAGAAGGTCTTCCAGTCTCTATCATCTAAATTGTCTTAAGTAAAAACGCAAATAAACTGTGCAAGCTTTGATTGTTTTTGCTTTTTGAGTACAATTTATTGCAGGTTAATAAAAAAGTTAGATGTCCTCTCTTACAGTGAACATCATTTGTTATTTAGGAACTTAATAAGTAAAAATTTATCATCTATTTAATAAAACATGTCATTTAATTTGGCGTATTATTTTCCTGTCAAAAGCGAGATCTTGGTATAGGTACGGCAAACTGATGATCAACTTGGCCGTTTAGAAAGAGAGCACGTTGTTTGTGACCGACCCATTTCATGCTCGCTTTTCAGGAAAGTTCTGTTTGAATGAACCATAAGACGGGAGCCTGGATATTTCATGTGTACTAAATGTATGTTATTGAAAATGAGGTTCTTGAAATGCAATTAACTTCATTCAGGAAAATTATGACGCGACTACTCATTTCTAGCCATCATTAATTATTCTGCTAATTTGTCAGTCAAGTATTTTTCCATTAGCCATTTTAAAGTTAATTACCTCTGTTCATACCCAGAACAATAACAATAAATTAACTGTGGTATATAAATTGATAGAAAATTACCTAAAATTGCTCATTTTGTCACTGCAACTTTTTTGTTCATTCAATTAATTGAAAGCTTTTTCATGGTACGATAAAACAATGGGTGTGCATTGGTCAAAAAGTCTGGATGAACTATTCCATTCACTGTCTCCTGCCTGTAGTTTTTTGATACTTTGAATATGGGACGATGAAAGTTTCTCAAATCCATGGGTGTACGTATGTATTATATTGTATTGAAACAAACAAAGATTTGTCTTTGTAATAATTTATATTTCATCAATAAAATTGGCAACAAATTATACAGAACTCATAAACATAATATACAGACAGACCACTTTGAGAAAGGCACTAATATGAAATACAACATAGTAACTTAATTCCTATCATTCCAAATGGATATTTTACCAACCTTTCAATAGAAACACAGATTTTTAATACAATCCAATATACATCGAGACAGATTTAAATGCATTTGGTCACTTAGTATGTGTCAAATACCCTGGTTCATTTTGACTGTATAAAATACATGTCACTGCTCAGTAAAATTAATCTCATCTGTCAATAACTGCATCTTTCCTTTCATAAATGAAGAATTTTGAAGATATTTTTGCAATAGCTGAGACATGGTCCTTGTATCAGATATAATACACAAAATAAAAACTATACAAGATAAATATTCGATAAAAGGAAATCCTTGATGTCTTAATGAACGTTGAGACAGTTCTTTTGTAAAATTAACCGTAGAGTTGCCAATCTTCGGCAAAATTATAGCAAGCAAACTTTGTGGCACATTCAACTTAAACACCAGTACTTGAAATCAGTATTTCCTACATGAACTTAAACAGAAGGTTCAGCCTCTTTCAGGCTTGTTCACTTGTCTATGTTTCTAGGTGAAGAAATGCTGCTTAAAGAGACACATTTACTTTTATAATACATTTGGTTACTTCTGAGACAGGTATCGTCACCATCGCCTTGAAAACTTCTATTGCAACATATACAACATTAAACATGTTAAAATACCTTATTTTACAAAACTACCAACATTCAGTATTGTATATTTTTCAGCTGATTGTATTGAATTGTATACTTCTTATAAGTATTCTCACCATGATGTCACCAGTACTTAACCACAAGCATGTACTTTGGCAAGGATCTGTGGTGATTTTTCGTTCGATTGAATTTTCATATTACTGTATTTGTAAACCCTGAGGATCAACTTCGTAATGAGGGTGGCGTCTGGTGTGTCGGCTCTGAACGGCACTCGAGGTGATCGTTCTGAGGGAAGGCGGAGGGAATCACTCCCCGAAGCCGGAGCTGCGCGTGTACTCGATCTGCCAACCTGCTTCGACAGACTTCATCTGTTGACATCGTGAGCATTTTCATCTGACCATTTCCCAAACTCTCAGTACAAAATCTTACGTGACTCTCGATTTTGTACCATAGTCATACCACTCATTGGGGCACGCAAGCACACCCCTGCCAGCACTCTATAACACCGCTTTCGAATTGTCCAGCAATAAACTCAGGATGAAAAAGTCTAGCAGTTTCAGTGTCATAGCAACATGCGTAACACCTATCGTTCGTGTCGGACGTCACCACTTTCTTGTGGTACATTGCTTTAATACAAAACAATGTACAAGGAACGAATTGACAATATCATGCACATATTGGATGAAGGTCCAATTTTTATAGCTAAAATAAAATTTAGATCACAGAAAAGAATGTCATCATGTGAGTAGATGCTGTGGTTGAGGTTGTAAGCTGTTTTGGGCGTACCATCCCATGGAGGCGTAGCCTGGCATATATGAGTTATGTGAGACTTGAGGAGCAGCGCCAGAGGAAGGATGGTGAGCGTTGGATGGCGGTGACATGTCTCCCCAGGCAGATGGGGGTGATACAGAGTTCGGTGGTGGGGGCATCATCCCTGGGTGTCCGCCAGGAGGACCGCCCGGCTGAGGTGTAACACTGTGTCCGGATGGCTGACCGTTCTGTTGAGACCCTGCTGGACCCGGGCCGCTCTGTGGAGGTCCTCCCTGATGCTGCGAGGCGGGAGGTGTCGGAGTCGGTGGTTGGTTGGGTGATTGTCCGTCTGGACTTGGCATTCCAGATCCTTGAGGTCCATCCAGTTGTGTCTGTCCTCCAGGAGTGTTGCCCTTCATGATTTTCTTGTACTTGGATCGCCTGTTCTGGAACCAAATCTTTACCTACAAGTAGAAAAATAAAACGTGGTTAGAATTCCGAAGTCCTGTTAGCATTTCTTATAAAGCTTATTAATTTAGATCTGTAAAACAAAAAAAAGAAATAGCACAGAAATACTTAAAAAGACACAACTTAATTTAAAATATGATATATGTAAGCATTTCGTGAGTATAATTTCACATGTTTATTAGATATGTGCGCAGTAAATCTTTGTGATCAAGAATCTTTGTCCGCTGTTCACGAACTTGTTACGTCGATAATGTTTGCGAAGGTTGTTAACTTTCATTTATCGTTCTATGACAGCTCTTTCGGAGAGCTCAGCAGGAAAACAGAGAGCGAACACAGGCAAGGAATGTCAGGCCCATACAAGTCGTTAAATGAAACATGCAAAAGTAAGAATGTTCTGAACAAATAAAAGCTTGGATAAAAGTTGGAGGGCGGTAACAGTGCCGAGTCGGCATAGTTCTGCACGAAGTCGGAACCCTTTGATCTGGAAGCAGCCTAATAATTTCGCTTGGTGGCCATGCTATGGTTGATTTTTGCCCCATGCAGCGATTAAGTGGCATGGAAAATGCCCTTGTATGGAAGACTTGATGAACAGGGCTAAGTTCTGGTCACTGCAAGGATTGAATGGTACCTAGGAAGAAAGACTATAGATGATACAAACCCGAAGCACTTTGATAATCTGACACCTTATGTTTAGCAGCTAATTCCAAATAGTGACTATGCAATTGAAATTTACCGAATCCCTTGCAATAGCACAAAAAGAATTTTGATCAGGGTCCATAGTTCAAATATGATGTCTTTACCTTAAGTAGACAGGAGTAGATACCTAAACATTTTAAATTTAATTTTCAGACAACAACTTCATGGCGAACATGGGAATTTCCCTAAGTGGAAATGTTGAAAAACAAGTGATGTATACCACAACTGTTCAAAAGAAGCAAAGACCTCCGAGGCGTTTCTGTAGTTAACATGCACATGGACAATTCGATAGGGCAAATTCATTGTCCTCTTTTGTCTGTTTTAGTAAGGGTTGTCTGTGAGGGGTATGATATATTACCCCTAGCGCACCCCAGAGGTAGAGCGAGGAATACGGGACATCCGTCAAGTACCGAGCCGAGACTCTCCCCAAACCCCGCGTGGGTCAACCTCAAGCACTAGAACGACTGTAAGACTATAGCTACACTCAATTATGAGCCTCTCAAAGGACGGTTCTACACCTTTTTCATCCGATACATTGCCTAATCAAAAAGCAATGTTGGAAATAGTGTGAAGTTTCACTCCATAATAGAGACCTCTCTATCCAATAACTTAATTCTCGGTGCGATGAAGACATTTTTGAAAACTATTCTTCACAGTTTAAAAAGCCCTTATATTTTCCTATAGTTCACCTGGTTCACTTTAAATTTACTCTTTCATCAGCTTAAAATTAATTTGCTTATTGAAAGCTTAATTTTTAAAAAAGTTTTTGTGTTCTTGGCAAAGACGAAGGAACGGTTTTAGCTGGCGTGCATCCCTGCTCTCTATTAGGCTCTCAATCCAACTTTTACTGTGTCATCTACAGATGGCTCTGTGTCAAGCTTTAGATATGCCAAAATTAGGGCAGATGCATTTTAGCTTTTAATGCGCCTTGACGGTGAGGCCATTGTTTTGCTTGATAGGTGCGTGAATTCTAATAGCATTTTTACGCGGCGCGCCGAACACGTGCACGCGCGGTAGCGTGTTGGAGACGGTACAGCAGCGAGTCGGGTGTCTATGTCTAACGCTACTCACGGGTATACCCCCTTAGTCACATTCTCACTTCTAAAGGCTTTGTTTTGTATTTCTGTCGTGCTAATGGAACGAACGTAAGCTATACACTCATCGTGAACTTCACCTGTGTAAAAATTGAATTAATATTTGAAAAAAATATCCAGGTTCCAGTTTTAAGCACGATTTTTTACACCATTTTACCTTCCTTTTTAGAAAACACCCTTTATAATACATATTCCAAGCCAGATAAGTTTCCAAGCATAATAAAAAATAATATATCTATTGTGAGCTCTAAACGATTCCCGTTCCATGAAAGAAAACAAAACATTTCAGTGTTTGCCAAGTAACTCTTAACCTGGAACAATAACGTTATTGTAGCATTTAACCCTGTCCCATCACTTATTAATGACGAGATAACATCGACGATAATCTCTTTTGTCATTTCCCATTCTTCTACCGACATTAAACCAGAATCGGTAAAGCCAAAGGACGGATCGGGATGACAGGTACTCCAACTTGAGTCAATAGTCCGTCTGAATTTTTTATCCTGTTTTACTACAAACGTTGTTGAATAATAGATTTGGGAACGTTCGAGAATTTGGACTTGTGTCAGCTGGTTGGCTGCAAATAAATTCTACTATTTGCTGGTTTTCATTGTCCTCGCATTGTCTAGCTTTTGCTACAAATTACCTTTGTGGTGGATGGAGTGTTTCTCTTTGAAAGGTCACAACTTATTTTTGTTATTATACTTGTATGCTCTTGTTTTATTCTGTATTTTTTCTGGCTTTAAAGAGCTTACCAATTTATTAGGTATTTTGTAGTGGTAAATTTATCTTAAGTGCCTTTTGTAGTGTTGATAATCTTGATTCAAGACAACCACACATGCACCAAGTGATCGGCTAACAGAAACAAATGGCTAAAGATCACATGTTTCCTAATTAATATGCTGTGCAAGTACTTAAATAAAATTCCATTTTGGTTGGAATAACACATGAACAAACAATGACACTACCGGTGAGAAATCCCAGTGTGGTACTTAATTTGCCTGTTGGACCTGTAATTGAAATTCAATAAACTTATAATCTAATTCAACCAAGAGTCGGAATCTTCCCTGCATGTGCTGGTGCCAGATTTAATGTAGCGTTATTCTGTTGCGTCATGCCGCGCAACGCCACAATAGGTTCACCATTATGACGTGTTCCAAAACACTGACTAGACAAAGGCCACAATAGATTATGTGTACCATGTCAAAAACCAACAAAATTTGGGATAAATGATAGTTTGCTATACTAATCAAATGTTATCAAGGGTAATAACTGGCTGTGGAGCATTCAGGGCAGTGTATTTTTTACTCCATGCATCCCCCTAGGAAGGGTAGCAATTTTGAAGTCTTGTCACAATAGTTTTATTCAAAGGTCGTACAAATTGAACTTCTGGTAAACTACATAGGTATGCG